>RCWM02001155.1:0-86452 GCA_003667255.2 Euschistus heros
TGGAAACCGAGGGTTTCGCAGTGAGAACATGGTTTTACACAAGCGGACTTTTTTACTGAATTTTGGACTTGACAGTTTTTCTTTCTTCTTTTTCATAAAGGCATCTTCTAATTTTCGAAGTTCAGAGTACAATTTATCGAGAGTAAAAATCTCTTCTCTATCGAGTTTCTCCTGAGCTTCATTTGGTAAACCGAAAACAATCTGGTTTTTTACGGGAGATCTCGGTACTTTTAGGTTCTACGTCAAGACATAGTTTTTCTTTCGTCAGGGCGTAGTCGACAAGGGATCCGCCTAAATATTTGTAGCCAAGAGCTTTTTTAACAAGATACCAGCCTTTATCAACAAAAATATTTAGAAAAGAGTCCTTCCATATGTCCCATGAATCGTTCAAACCGATCTTCTTTAAATTAATCTCGTACCAATCTTTAGCCGGACCATCGATAAGATAAAAACTTAACGCTTGAATTCTTAAATTATCGGATTTTATCTTAAATCGAACACATTCTTCTTCGAACCTACGTAGTCATTCTATAGGTTCTGATTGTTTTTTATCAAATCGTTCTAAAATAAAAATTTTTTCAATATGATTTAGTTTAATTTCATCCTGTTCTGAATTTAGTTTTAATTGTGTTTCTAATTGTATGATACGATCTTCTAATCCTGTCTGATTCTCTACAGGTCTAGAAGGAACTGTTTTTTAAACCCATTCCTCTAATGGTAACTCCCGAAAACAAATATTAGAAGATTCATCAAAATATTCTATTTGAATATCATTGGCCCATAAGCAAACAGAAAATGGTTATTTGATCTCTTACAAACCACATAAGTGAGCAAAAAAAATAGAACATTTACACCGCTATAATAACATGGCAGTGGGGAAGCAGCAGAATAGTTGACATAAGCGCAAAGTTTTAGTCATGGTGGAAAAACTTATTATGTCTGAACAATGTTTATCACAGAAATATCAACTTATTAAGATTACAACGTCTGACTATTTTTGACTTTAGATATATTTTGAAAAAAAACAAAAAATTTTTCTTCACATCTTACCTCACACAAAATCTACAGTTTTCTATATTAAAATCCGAAAGACAAAAGACTATGCTTTATATCAATAAAGAATTCTTTTAATAATAAATGTATTACTTATTTTATATTAAATCAAAACTTTATTCAAAATTTTGAAAACTTTTTCTCTCATTTTGACCTCAGACAAATCCAACCATGGGTAAATGCCTGGGCATAAGACCACCAGCTAAAAAGGTGTAAACTCATAATTATGGTCCATGGCAACAGAAAAATGGTTGTTTTGATATCTTACAAACCACATAAGTGAGCAAAAAAGGAACCTTTACACCGCTATAATAACATTGCAGTGTTAGCAGAATTAGGCTGAACAAGCCAAAGCTTTAGTTCTGGTGGCGGGGCAAAACTTATTATGTCTGAACAATTTTATTCACACCAACAAATATCAACTTATTAAGATTAACACGTCTATAATTTTAATTTAGGATTTGATCGATTTTGAAAAAAAACGAAAAACATTTTCTTCACATTTTACGTCACACAAATCTACAGTTCTATATTAAAAGTCGAAAGACAAAAAGACTATGCTTTATATCATTAAAGATTCTTTTAATAATAGAATTGTATTATATTTTTATATTAAATCAAAACTTATATTCAAAATTTTGAAAAATCTTTTTCTCTCATTTTGCCTCAGACAAATCCAAACCATGGTAAATGCCTGGCATAATACCACCTAAAAGGTAAACTCATAAATATGGCCGGTCACAGAAAATGGTTTTTGATATCGTTTAGAAACCACATAATAAGCCAAAGGGAACTTTACCCACTATACGATCAAATTGCAGTGGTGCAGATAGTTGAACAATCTGCAAAGTTCGTTTAGTTTCATGGTGGAAAACGTATTTAGTCCTAAAATTTATCACAGAAATCAACTTATTAAGATACCACGCTATAATTTTATTAATTTAGATATAATTGTGAAAAAAAACCAAAACATTGTCTGCACATGTTGTACCTCACAACTCGACGTTCTACAGTAAAATCCCAAAGAACAGAGGACCGTATATATTAATGATTCTTTAATGAAAGAAGGAGCACCACGCATGAGAAGGAGGAGTTTTCTATAATTCATTTGATTGAATTACGGTCTTGGAACCCTATTGCCCATAGCAACAGAAAGTGGTGATTTGATAGCTTACAGACCCACATCAGTGAGCCAAAAAAGGAACATTTTACATTAAGTACCGCTAAAAATACCAATGTTTGACATGTGGGAGCATTAGAATAGTTGAACATGCGTAGCCCAAAGACTTTCCGTTCCTGGTTGAAAACATTCTTAGTTATGGGTCTGAACAATTTTATCCACAGTGAAAATAGCAACACTTAGTAAGTGTATACTGACGTCCGAGATTTTGTAACTTGCAGACTATATTTTAGTAACAAAAAAACACAAACGTTTTATTCACATTATTTGACCGTCACGACAAATACTAGCGTTGCTTATAGTAAACATCCCAAGACATGAGAGCCTATGCCTTTATATTCATTAAAGGAGTCTTTTAATATTGAGATAGTTGCATTATTGCATAGTAGATTAAATCAAAACTTTATATTATCAAAATTTGTGACAATCTGTTTTCGCTCTCATTTTGCGCTCAGAACAAATCCAAACCAAGGTAAATGTCCTGGCATAATACCACCCTAAAAGGTCAACTCATACAAATTAGGGTCCATGGCAACAGAAATGGTTTTATTTGATATATGTTAGAACCACAGAAAGTAAGCAAAAAAGGACAGTTACACCACTATATCAAATTGCATTGGGGTGGCAGAATCAGTATGAACAAGCCAAAGCTTTTAGTTCATGGTTCATGGTCTGAAACTTATCACAGAAAATTTCAATGTCGTTCATACAATTTTAGCACAGACAAATTTTTCATACACACTTATTAGATTAACACGTCTTTATATCATAATGATTCTTTTTAATTATAGATATAATTTGATGTTTAAAAAAAACAAAAACAGAATAATTTTCTTCACATTATTTACCTCGGCTCCTGAATCTATAGTTCTACATTAAAATCCAAAAGACATGAGAGTAGCCTGTTATATTATTAATGATTCTTTTTAATGAAAAGAAGGGTATCACAAAGCATGGAGAAGGCGAGGTTTCTTATAAATTCATTATGAATTACGGCTGTAACCTATGGCCCATAGCACCAGAAAAAATGGTTATTTGATATCTACCACTTACAACCACATAGTGAGGCACAAAAAGGAACAGTTTACAAAAACCGGCTAATAATAACCATTGCAGTGGGGAGCAGAATAGTTGAACAAAGCCAAAGCTTTAGTTCATGGTGGGAAACTTATTTATGTCTAAACAATTTGATCACAGCAAAATATCAACTTATTACTAGATTAACACGTCTATAAATTTTTAATTTAGAGATATTTTTGAAAAAAAAAAAAAAACATTTTCTTCACATTTATACGTCACACACAAATGTACAAGTTCTTCTATATTAAAATCCTAAAGACAAAAGACTATGCTTTATATCACGTAAAGATTCTTTTAATATAGAATGGTATTATTATTTAATATTAAATCAAAAACTTTATTCAAATGTTATGAAAAATCTTTTTCTCCTCATTTTGCCTCAGACAAATCCAAACCATGGTAAATGCTGGCATAATACCACCTAAAACCTGAGTAAACTCATAAATTATGGTCCATGGCAACAGAAAATGGTATTTATTTGATAGTATTTAGCCGAACCACATAAGTGAAGCAAAAAAGGAACATTTACACCGCTATAATCAACATTGCAGTGGGTGCAGAATAGGTGAACAAAGCCAAGCTTTAGTTCATTGTGGAAAACTATATTTATGTCTGAACAATTTTATCACAAAAAATATCAACTTATTAAGATTAACACGTCTATAATTTTTAATTTAGATATATTTTTGAAAAAAACAAAACATTTTCTTCACATTTTACGTCACAAAACAAATCTACAGTTCTATATTACAAATCCGAAAGACAAAGACAGCTTTATATCATGAAAGATTCTTTTAATAATAGAATTGTATTATTATTTTATATTAAATCAAAACTTTATTCAAAATTTTGAAAAATCTTTTTCTCTCATTTTGCCTCAGACAAATCCCAAACCATGGTATAATGCCTGGCATAATACCACCTAAAAGGTAAACTCATAAATTATGGTCCATGGCAACAAAAATGGTTATTTTGATATATTTAGAACCACATAAGTAAGCAAAAATGGAACATTTACACCACTATAATAAAATTGCAGTGGGTGCAGAATAGTTGAACAAAGCCAAAGCTTTAGTTCATGGTGGAAAACTTATTTATGTCTGAACAATTTTATCACAGAAATATCAACTTATTAAGATTACACGTCTATAATTTTTTAATTTAGATATATTTTGAAAAAAAAACAAAAACATTTTCTTCACATTTTACCTCACATGAATCTATAGTTCTACATTAAAATCCAAAGACATGAGAGTAGCCTTTATATTATTAACTGATTCGTTTAATGAAAGAATGGTATCACAAAGCATGAGAAGGAGGAGGTTTCTTATAAATTCATTATGAATTACGGCTGTAACCTATGGCCCGCTAGCAACAGAAAATGGTTATTTGATATCATTAGAACCACATAAGTAAGCAAAAAAGGAAAATTTACACCGCTATAATACATTGCACGTGAGGGGATGTAGAATAGTTTGAACGCAAGCCAAAGCTTTAGTTCAGGTGGAAAACTTATTTATGTCTGAACAATTTTATCACAGAAAATATCCAAACTTATTAAGATTAACACGTCTATAATTTTTAATTTAGATATATTTTGAAAAAAAACAAAAAAACTTTTCTTCACATTTTACGTCACACAAATCTACAGTTCTATTTTAAAATCTGAAAGACAAAAGACTATGCTTTATATTATTAAGATTCGTTTAATAATAGAATTGTATTATTTATTTTATATTAAATCAAACTTTATTCAAAATTTTTTTGAAAAATCTTTTTCTCTCATTTTGCCTCAGACAAATCCAAACCATGGTAAATGCCTGGCATAAATACCACCTAAAAGGTACCAACTCATAAATTATGGTCCATGGCAACAGAAAATGGTTATTTGATATATTTAGAACCACATAAGTAGCAAAAAAGGAACATTTACACCACTATAATAAAATTGCAGTGGGTGCAGAATAGTTGAACAAAGCCAAAGCTTTAGTTCATGGTGGAAAACTTATTTATGTCTGAACAATTTTATCACAGAAAATATCAACTTATTAACATTAACACGTCTAAAATTTTTAATTTAGATATATTTAAAAAAAAAACAAGAACATTTTCTTCACATTTTACCTCACATGAATCTATAGTTCTACATTAAAATCCAAAAGACATGAGAGTAGCCTTTATATTATTAATGATTCTTTTAAATGAAGAATGGTATCACAAAGCATGAGAAGGAGGAGGTTTCTTATATATTCATTATGAATTACGCTGTTAACCTATGGCCCATAGCAACAGAAAATGGTTATTTGATTCTTACAACCACATAAGTGAGCAAAAAAGGAACATTTACAAAACCGCTATAATAACATTGCAGTGGGAGCAGAATAGTTGAACAAAGCCAAAGCTTTAGTTCATGGTGGAAAACTTATTTATGTCTGAACAATTTTTTATCACAGAAAATATCAACTTATTAAGATACCTACACGTCTATAATTTTTAATTTAGATATATTTTGAAAAAAAAAAAAAAAAAACGTTTTTTTCATACATTTTACGTCACACAAATCTACAGTTCTATATTAAAATCCAAAAGACAAAAGACTATGCTTTATATCATTAAAGATTCTTTTAATAATAGAATTGTATTATTATTTTATATTAAATCAAAAACTTTATTCAAATTTTGAAAAAAAAATCTTTTTCTCTCATTTTGCCTCAGACAAATCCAAACCATGGGCAATGCCTGGCATAATACCACCTAAAAGGTAAACTCATAAATTGATGGTCCATGGCAACAGTAAAATGGTTATTTGATATCTTAGAACCACATAAGTGAGCAAAAAAGGGAACATTTACACCGCTATAAATAACATGCAGTGGGAGCAGAATAGGTGAACAAAGCCAAAGCTTTAGTTCATGGTGGAAAACTTATTTATGTCTGAACAATTTTTATCACAAAAAATATCAACTTATTAAGATTAACACGTCTATAATTTTTAATTTAGATATATTTTGAAAAAAAACTAAAACATTTTCTTCACATTTTACGTTCACACAAATCTACAGTTTTCTATATTAAAATCCGAAAGACAAAAGACTAATGCTTTATATCATTGACAAGATTCTTTTAATAATAGAATTGTATTATTATTTTATATTAATCAAAACTTTATTCAAAATTTTGAAAAATCTTTTTCTCTCATTTTGCCTCAGACAAATCCAAACCATGGTACAATGCCTGGCATAATACCCCCTAAAAGGTAAACTCATAAATTATGGTCCATGGCAACAGAAAATGGTTATTTGATATATTTAGAACCACATAAGTAAGCAAAATGGAACATTTACACCACTATAATAAAATTGCAGTGGGTGCAGAATAGTTGAACAAAGCCAAAGCTTTAGTTCATGGTGGAAAAACTTATTTATGTCTGAACAATTTTATCACAGAAAATATCACTTATTAAGATTACACTTCTATATTTTTAATTTAGATATATTTTGAAAAAAAACAAAAACATTTTCTTCACATTTTACCTCACATGAATCTATAGTTCTACATTAAAATCCAAAAGACATGGGAGAGTAGCCTTTATATTATTAATGATTCTTTTAATGAAAGAATGGTATCCACAAAGCATGAGGAAGGAGGAGGTTTCTTATAATTCATTATGAATTACGGCTGTAACCTAGGGCCCATGGGCAACAGAAATGGGTTATTTGATATATTTACCAACCACATAAGTAGAGCAAAAGGAACATTTACACCACTATAATAAAATTGCAGTGGGTGCAGAATAGTTGAACAAAGCCAAAGCTTTAGTTCATGGTGGAAAACTTATTTATGTCTGAACAATTTTATCACAGAAAATATCAACTTATTAAGATTAACACGTCTATAATTTTTAATTTAGATATATTTTGAAAAAAAAAACAAAACACTTTCTTCAACATTTTACCTCACTATGAATCTATAGTTCTACATTAAAATCCAAAAGACGATGAGAGTAGCCTTTATATATGTAATGATTCTTTTAATGAAAGAATGGTATCGTCACAAAGCATGAGAAGGAGGAGGTTTCTTATAAATTCATTATGAATTACGGCTGTAACCTATGGCCCATGGCAACAGAAAATGGTTATTTCGATATCATAAGAACCACATAAGTAAGCAAAAAAGGAAAATTTCCACCGCTATAATATAATTGCAGTGGGGGCAGAGGTAGTTGATCGCAGCCAAAGCTTTCGTTCAGGGTGGTAAAACTTATTTATGTCTGAACAATTTTATCACAGAAAAAATATCAACTTATTAAGATTAACACGTCTATAATTTTTAATTTAGATATATTTTGAAAAAAAACAAAAAACATTTTCTTCACATTTTACCTCACATGAATCTATAGTTCTACATTAAAATCCAAAAGACATGAGAGTAGCCTTTATATTATTAATGATTCTTTTAATAATAGAATTGTATTATTATTTTATATTAAATCAAACTTTATTCAAAATTTGAAAAATCTTTTTTCTCTCATTTTGCCTCAGACAAATCCAAACCATGGTAAATGCCTGGCATAATACCACCTAAAAGGTAAAAACTCATAAATTATGGTCCATGGCAACAGAAAATGGTTATTTGATATATTTAGAACCACATAAGTAAGCAAAAAAAAGAACATTTACACCACTATAATAAAATTGCAGTTGGGTGCAGAATAGTTGAACAAAGCCAAAGCTTTAGTATTCATGGTGGAAAACTTATTTATGGTCTGAACAATTTTATCACAGAAAATGTCAACTTATTAACATTAACACGTCTATAATTTTTAATTTAGATATAATTTAAAAAAAAAACAAAAACATTTTCTTCACATTTTACCTCCCATGAATCTATAGTTCTACATTAAAATCCAAAAGACATGAGAGTAGCCTTTATATTATTAATGATTCTTTTAATGAAAGAATGGTATCACAAAGCATGAGAAGGAGGAGGTTTCTTATAAATTCATTATGAATTACGGCTGTAACCTATGGCCCATAGCAACAGAAAATGGTTATTTTGATATCTTACAAACCACATAAGTGAGCAAAAAAGGAAACATTTACACCGCTATAATAACATTGCAGTGGGAGCAGAATAGTTGAAACAAGCCAAAGCTTTAGTTCATGGTGGAAAACTTATTTATGTCTAAACAATTTTATCACAGAAAATATCAACTTATTAAGATTAACACGTCTATAATTTTAATTTAGATATATTTTGAAAAAAAAAAAAAAACAATTTTCTTCACATTTTACGTCACAACAAATGTACAGTTCTATATTAAAATCCGAAAGACAAAAGACTATGCTTTATATCATTACAAAGATTCTTTTAATAATAGATTATTGTATTATTATTTTTTTATATTAAATCAAAACTTTATTCAAAATTTTGAAAAAAAAATCTTTTTCTCTCATTTTTGCCTCAGACAAATCCAAACCATGGCAATGCCTGGCATAATACCACCTAAAAGGTAAACTCATAAATTATGGTCCATGGCAACAGAAAATGGTTATTGATATATTTAGAACCACATAAGTAAGCAAAAAAGGAACATTTACACCACTATAATAAAATTGCAGTGGGTGCAGAATAGTTGAACAAAGCCAAAGCTTTAGTTCATGGTGGAAAAACTTATTTTATGTGCTGAACAATTTTATCACAGAAAATGGTCAACTTATTAACATTACACGTCTATAGATTTTAATTTAGATATATTTCAAAAAAAAAAACATAGAACATATTTCTTCACATTTTACGTCCTCACATGAATCTATAGTTCTACATTAAAATCCAAAATAGACATGAGAGTAGCCTTTATATGTATTAATGATTCTTTTAATGAAAGAATGGTATCACAAAGCATGGAGAAGGAGGAGGTTTCTTATAATTTCATTGGCCTGGCAATTACGGCTGTAACCTATGGCCCAGGCAACAGAAAATGGGTTATTTGATATATTTTAGAACCACATAAGTCGGCAAAAAAGGAACATTTACACCACTATAATAAAAATTGCAGTGGGTGCAGAATAGTTGAACAAAGCCAAGCTTTAGTTTCATGGTGGAAAAACTTATTTATTACTGAACAATTTTCTCACCGAAAATATCAACTATTAAGATTAACACGTCTATAATTTTTAATTTAGATATATTTGGAAAAAAAAACAAAAACATTTTTCTTCACACTTTACCTCCATGAATCTATAGTTCTACATTAAAATCCAAAAGACATGAGAGTAGCCTTTATATTATTAATGATTCTTTTAATGAAAGAATGGTATCACAAAGCATGAGAGGAGGAGGTTTCTTATAAATTCATTATGATTTTTTTTACGGCTGTAACCTATGGCCCCCATAGCAACAGAAAAATGTTATTTGATATAGTTTACAACCCACATAAGTGACGCAAAAATCAGGAACATTTACACCGCTATAATAAAATTGCAGTGGTGAGCAGAATAGTTGAACAAAGCCAAAGCTTTAGTTTCATGGTGGAAAAACTTATTTATGGTCTAAACAATTTTATCACAGAAAATATCACTTATTAAGATTAACACGTCTATAATTTTTAATTTAGATATATTTTGAAACAAAAAAAAAAAAAACATTTCTTCACATTTTACGTCACATGACAATCTATAGTTCTACAATTAAAATCCGAAAGACAAAAAAGACCTAGCCCTTTATAATCATTAATGATTCTTTTAATATAGAATTGTATTCTACATTTTATATTAAATCAAAACTTTATTCAAATTTGCAAAAATCCTTTTTCTCTCATTGTTGCCTCAACAAATCCACACCATGGTAAAATGCCTGGCATAATACCACCTAAACGGTAAACTGTCATAAATTATGGTCCATGGCAACAGAAAATGGTTATGTTGATATCATTTAGAACCACATAAGTAAGCAAAAAAGGAACATTTACACCACTATATAAAATTGCCGTGGGTTGCAGAATAGTTGAACAAAGCCAAAGCTTTAGTTCATGGTGGAAAACTTATTTATGTCTGAACAATTTTATCACCGAAAATATCAACTTATTAAGATTAACACGTCTATAATTATTACAACCACATAAGTGAGCAAAAAAGGAACATTTACACCGCTATAATAAAATTGCAGTGGGTGCAGAGTAGTTGATCGAAGCCAAAGCTTTCGTTCAGGGTGGTAAACTTATTTATGTCTGAACAATTTTATCACAGAAAATATCAACTTATTAAGATTAACACGTCTATAATTTTTAATTTAGATATATTTTGAAAAAAAAAACAAAAACATTTTCTTCACATTTTACCTCACATGAATCTATAGTTCTACATTAAAATCCAAAAGACATGAGAGTAGCCTTTATATTATTAATGATTCTTTTAATAATAGAATTGTATTATTATTTTATATTAAATCAAAACTTTATTCAAAATATTGAAAAATCTTTTTCTCTCATTTTGCCTCAGACAAATCCAAACCATGGTAAATGCCTGGCATAATACCACCTAAAAAGTAAACTCATAAATTATGGTCCATGGCAACAGAAAATGGTTATTTGATATATTTAGAACCACATAAGTAAGCAAAAAAGGAACATTTACACCACTATAATAAAATTGCAGTGGGTGCAGAATAGTTGAACAAAGCCAAAGCTTTAGTTCATGGTGGAAAACTTATTTATATCTGAACAATTTTATCACAGAAAATATCAACTTATTAAGATTAACACGTCTATAATTTTTAATTTAGATATATTTTGAAAAAAAACAAAAACATTTTCTTCACATTTTACCTCACATGAATCTATAGTTCTACATTAAAATCCAAAAGACATGAGAGTAGCCTTTATATTATTAATGATTCTTTTAATGAAAGAATGGTATCAAAAAGCATGAGAAGGAGGAGGTTTCTTATAAATTCATTATGAATTACGGCTGTAACCTATGGCCCATGGCAACAGAAAATGGTTATTTGATTTCATAAGAACCACATAAGTAAGCAAAAAAAAAAGGAAAATTTACACCGCTATAATAAAATTGCAGTGGGTGCAGAGTAGTTGATCGAAGCCAAAGCTTTCGTTCAGGGTGGTAAACTTATTTATGTCTGAACAATTTTATCACAGAAAATATCAACTTATTAAGATTAACACGTCTATAATTTTTAATTTAGATATATTTTGAAAAAAAAACAAAAACATTTTCTTCACATTTTACGTCACACAAATCTACAGTTCTATATTAAAATCTGAAAGACAAAAGACTATGCTTTATATCATTAAAGATTCTTTTAATAATAGAATTGTATTATTATTTTATATTAAATCAAAACTTTATTCAAAATTTTGAAAAATCTTTTTCTCTCATTTTGCCTCAGACAAATCCAAACCATGGCAAATGCCTGGCATAATACCACCTAAAAGGTAAACTCATAAATTATGGTCCATGGCAACAGAAAATGGTTATTTGATATATTTAGAACCACATAAGTAAGCAAAAAAGGAACATTTACACCACTATAATAAAATTGCAGTGGGTGCAGAATAGTTGAACAAAGCCAAAGCTTTAGTTCATGGTGGAAAACTTATTTATGTCTGAACAATTTTATCACAGAAAATGTCAACTTATTAATATTAACACGTCTATAATTTTTAATTTAGATATATTTAAAAAAACAAAGAACATTTTTTCTCACATTTTACCTCACATGAATCTATAGTTCTACATTAAAATCCAAAAGACATGAGAGTAGCCTTTATATTATTAATGATTCTTTTAATAATAGAATTGTATTATTATTTTAGATTAAATCAAAACTTTATTCAAAATATTGAAAAATCTTTTTCTCTCATTTTGCCTCAGACAAATCCAAACCATGGTAAATGCCTGGCATAATACCACCTAAAAGGTAAACTCATAAATTATGGTCCATGGCAACAGAAAATGGTTATTTGATATATTTAGAACCACATAAGTAAGCAAAAAAAGGAACATTTACACCACTATAATAAAATTGCAGTGGGTGCAGAATAGTTGAACAAAGCCAAAGCTTTAGTTCATAATGAAAAACTTATTTATGTCTGAACAATTTTATTACAGAAAATGTCAACTTATTAACATTAACACGTCTATAATTTTTAATTTAGATATATTTAAAAAAAAACAAAGAACATTTTCTTCACATTTTACCTCACATGAATCTATAGTTCTACATTAAAATCCAAAAGACATGAGAGTAGCCTTTATATTATTAATGATTCTTATAATAATAGAATTGTATTATTATTTTATATTAAATCAAAACTTTATTCAAAATATTGAAAAATCTTTTTCTCTCATTTTGCCTCAGACAAATCCAAACCATGGTAAATGCCTGGCATAATACCACCTAAAAGCCAAACTCATAAATTATGGTCCATGGCAACAGAAAATGGTTATTTGATATATTTAGAACCACATAAGTAAGCAAAAAAGGAACATTTACACCACTATAATAAAATTGCAGTGGGTGCAGAATAGTTGAACAAAGCCAAAGCTTTAGTTCATGGTGGAAAACTTATTTATGTCTGAACAATTTTATCACAGAAAATATCAACTTATTAAGATTAACACGTCTATAATTTTTAATTTAGATATATTTTGAAAAAAAAAAAAAAAAAAAAAACATTTTCTTCACATTTTACGTCACACAAATCTACAGTTCTATATTAAAATCCGAAAGACAAAAGACTATGCTTTATATCATTAAAGATTCTTTTAATAATAGAATTGTATTATTATTTTATATTAAATCAAAACTTTATTCAAAATTTTGAAAAATCTTTTTCTCTCATTTTGCCTCAGACAAATCCAAACCATGGCAAATGCCTGGCATAATACCACCTAAAAGGTAAACTCATAAATTATGGTCCATGGCAACAGAAAATGGTTATTTGATATATTTAGAACCACATAAGTAAGCAAAAAAGGAACATTTACACCACTATAATAAAATTGCAGTGGGTGCAGAATAGTTGAACAAAGCCAAAGCTTTAGTTCATGGTGGAAAACTTATTTATGTCTGAACAATTTTATCACAGAAAATGTCAACTTATTAATATTAACACGTCTATAATTTTTAATTTAGATATATTTAAAAAAAAACAAAGAACATTTTCTTCACATTTTACCTCACATGAATCTATAGTTCTACATTAAAATCCAAAAGACATGAGAGTAGCCTTTATATTATTAATGATTCTTTTAATAATAGAATTGTATTATTATTTTAGATTAAATCAAAACTTTATTCAAAATATTGAAAAATCTTTTTCTCTCATTTTGCCTCAGACAAATCCAAACCATGGTAAATGCCTGGCATAATACCACCTAAAAGGTAAACTCATAAATTATGGTCCATGGCAACAGAAAATGGTTATTTGATATATTTAGAACCACATAAGTAAGCAAAAAAGGAACATTTACACCACTATAATAAAATTGCAGTGGGTGCAGAATAGTTGAACAAAGCCAAAGCTTTAGTTCATAATGGAAAACTTATTTATGTCTGAACAATTTTATCACAGAAAATGTCAACTTATTAACATTAACACGTCTATAATTTTTTATTTAGATATATTTAAAAAAAAACAAAGAACATTTTCTTCACATTTTACCTCACATGAATCTATAGTTCTACATTAAAATCCAAAAGACATGAGAGTAGCCTTTATATTATTAATGATTCTTATAATAATAGAATTGTATTATTATTTTATATTAAATCAAAACTTTATTCAAAATATTGAAAAATCTTTTTCTCTCATTTTGCCTCAGACAAATCCAAACCATGGTAAATGCCTGGCATAATACCACCTAAAAGCCAAACTCATAAATTATGGTCCATGGCAACAGAAAATGGTTATTTGATATATTTAGAACCACATAAGTAAGCAAAAAAGGAACATTTACACCACTATAATAAAATTGCAGTGGGTGCAGAATAGTTGAACAAAGCCAAAGCTTTAGTTCATGGTGGAAAACTTATTTATGTCTGAACAATTTTATCACAGAAAATATCAACTTATTAAGATTAACACGTCTATAATTTTTAATTTAGATATATTTTGAAAAAAAAACAAAAACATTTTCTTCACATTTTACCTCACATGAATCTATAGTTCTACATTAAAATCCAAAAGACATGAGAGTAGCCTTTATATTATTAATGATTCTTTTAATAATAGAATTGTATTATTATTTTATATTAAATCAAAACTTTATTCAAAATATTGAAAAATCTTTTTCTCTTATTTTGCCTCAGACAAATCTAAACCATGGTAAATGCCTGGCATAATACCACCTAAAAGGTAAACTCATAAATTATGGTCCATGGCAACAGAAAATGGTTATTTGATATATTTAGAACCACATAAGTAAGGAAAAAAGGAACATTTACACCACTATAATAAAATTGCAGTGGGTGCAGAATAGTTGAACAAAGCCAAAGCTTTAGTTCATGGTGGAAAACTTATTTATGTCAGAACAATTTTATCACAGAAAATATCAACTTATTAAGATTAACACGTCTATAATTTTTAATTTAGATATATTTAAAAAAAAAACAAAGAACATTTTCTTCACATTTTACCTCACATGAATCTATAGTTCTACATTAAAATCCAAAAGACATGAGAGTAGCCTTTATATTATTAATGATTCTTTTAATAATAGAATTGTATTATTATTTTAGATTAAATCAAAACTTTATTCAAAATATTGAAAAATCTTTTTCTCTCATTTTGCCTCAGACAAATCCAAACCATGGTAAATGCCTGGCATAATACCACCTAAAAGGTAAACTCATAAATTATGGTCCATGGCAACAGAAAATGGTTATTTGATATATTTAGAACCACATAAGTAAGCAAAAAAGGAACATTTACACCACTATAATAAAATTGCAGTGGGTGCAGAATAGTTGAACAAAGCCAAAGCTTTAGTTCATGGTGGAAAACTTATTTATGTCTGAACAATTTTATCACAGAAAATATCAACTTATTAAGATTAACACGTCTATAATTTTTAATTTAGATATATTTAAAAAAAAACAAAGAACATTTTCTTCACATTTTACCTCACATGAATCTATAGTTCTACATTAAAATCCAAAAGACACGAGAGTAGCCTTTATATTATTAATGATTCTTATAATAATAGAATTGTATTATTATTTTATATTAAATCAAAACTTTATTCAAAATATTGAAAAATCTTTTTCTCTCATTTTGCCTCAGACAAATCCAAACCATGGTAAATGCCTGGCATAATACCACCTAAAAGCCAAACTCATAAATTATGGTCCATGGCAACAGAAAATGGTTATTTGATATATTTAGAACCACATAAGTAAGCAAAAAAGGAACATTTACACCACTATAATAAAATTGCAGTGGGTGCAGAATAGTTGAACAAAGCCAAAGCTTTAGTTCATGGTGGAAAACTTATTTATGTCTGAACAATTTTATCACAGAAAATATCAACTTATTAAGATTAACACGTCTATAATTTTTAATTTAGATATATTTTGAAAAAAAACAAAAACATTTTCTTCACATTTTACCTCACATGAATCTATAGTTCTACATTAAAATCCAAAAGACATGAGAGTAGCCTTTATATTATTAATGATTCTTTTAATAATAGAATTGTATTATTATTTTATATTAAATCAAAACTTTATTCAAAATATTGAAAAATCTTTTTCTCTTATTTTGCCTCAGACAAATCTAAACCATGGTAAATGCCTGGCATAATACCACCTAAAAGGTAAACTCATAAATTATGGTCCATGGCAACAGAAAATGGTTATTTGATATATTTAGAACCACATAAGTAAGGAAAAAAGGAACATTTACACCACTATAATAAAATTGCAGTGGGTGCAGAATAGTTGAACAAAGCCAAAGCTTTAGTTCATGGTGGAAAACTTATTTATGTCAGAACAATTTTATCACAGAAAATATCAACTTATTAAGATTAACACGTCTATAATTTTTAATTTAGATATATTTTGAAAAAAAAACAAAAACATTTTCTTCACATTTTACCTAACATGAATCTATAGTTCTACATTAAAATCCAAAAGACATGAGAGTAGCCTTTATATTATTAATGATTCTTTTAATGAAAGAATGGTATCACAAAGCATGAGAAGGAGGAGGTTTCTTATAAATTCATTATGAATTACGGCTGTAACCTATGGCCCATGGCAACAGAAAATGGTTATTTGATATCATAAGAACCACATAAGTAAGCAAAAAAGGAAAATTTACACCGCTATAATAAAAATTGCAGTGGGTGCAGAGTAGTTGATCGAAGCCAAAGCTTTCGTTCAGGGTGGTAAACTTATTTATGTCTGAACAATTTTATCACAGAAAATATCAACTTATTAAGATTAACACGTCTATAATTTTTAATTTAGATATATTTTGAAAAAAAACAAAAAACATTTTCTTCACATTTTACCTCACATGAATCTATAGTTCTACATTAAAATCCAAAAGACATGAGAGTAGCCTTTATATTATTAATGATTCTTTTAATAATAGAATTGTATTATTATTTTTTATTAAATCAAAACTTTATTCAAAATATTGAAAAATCTTTTTCTCTCATTTTGCCTCAGACAAATCTAAACCATGGTAAATGCCTGGCATAATACCACCTAAAAGGTAAACTCATAAATTATGGTCCATGGCAACAGAAAATGGTTATTTGATATATTTAGAACCACATAAGTAAGCAAAAAAGGAACATTTACACCACTATAATAAAATTGCAGTGGGTGCAGAATAGTTGAACAAAGCCAAAGCTTTAGTTCATGGTGGAAAACTTATTTATGTCTGAACAATTTTATCACAGAAAATGTCAACTTATTAACATTAACACGTCTATAATTTTTAATTTAGATATATTTAAAAAAAAACAAAGAATATTTTCTTCACATTTTACCTCACATGAATCTATAGTTCTACATTAAAATCCAAAAGACATGAGAGTAGCCTTTATATTATTAATGATTCTTTTAATAATAGAATTGTATTATTATTTTTTATTAAATCAAAACTTTATTCAAAATATTGAAAAATCTTTTTCTCTCATTTTGCCTCAGACAAATCTAAACCATGGTAAATGCCTGGCATAATACCACCTAAAAGGTAAACTCATAAATTATGGTCCATGGCAACAGAAAATGGTTATTTAAATTATTTAGAACCACATAAGTAAGCAAAAAAGGAACATTTACACCACTATAATAAAATTGCAGTGGGTGCAGAATAGTTGAACAAAGCCAAAGCTTTAGTTCATGGTGGAAAACTTATTTATGTCTGAACAATTTTATCACAGAAAATATCAACTTATTAAGATTAACACGTCTATAATTTTTAATTTAGATATATTTTGAAAAAAAAAACAAAAACATTTTCTTCACATTTTACCTCACATGAATCTATAGTTCTACATTAAAATCCAAAATACATGAGAGTAGCCTTTATATTATTAATGATTCTTTTAATAATAGAATTGTATTATTATTTTATATTATCAAAACTTTATTCAAAATATTGAAAAATCTTTTTCTCTCATTTTGCCTCAGACAAATCCAAACCATGGTAAATGCCTGGCATAATACCACCTAAAAGGTAAACTCATAAATTATGGTCCATGGCAACAGAAAATGGTTATTTGATATATTTAGAACCACATAAGTAAGCAAAAAAGGAACATTTACACCACTATAATAAAATTGCAGTGGGTGCAGAATAGTTGAACAAAGCCAAAGCTTTAGTTCATGGTGGAAAACTTATTTATGTCTGAACAATTTTATCACAGAAAATATCAACTTATTAAGATTAACACGTCTATAATTTTTAATTTAGATATATTTTGAAAAAAAACAAAAACATTTTCTTCACATTTTACCTCACATGAATCTATAGTTCTACATTAAAATCCAAAAGACATGAGAGTAGCCTTTATATTATTAATGATTCTTTTAATAATAGAATTGTATTATTATTTTATATTAAATCAAAACTTTATTCAAAATATTGAAAAATCTTTTTCTCTCATTTTGCCTCAGACAAATCCAAACCATGGTAAATGCCTGGCATAATACCACCTAAAAGGTAAACTCATAAATTATGGTCCATGGCAACAGAAAATGGTTATTTGATATATTTAGAACCACATAAGTAAGCAAAAAAGGAACATTTACACCACTATAATAAAATTGCAGTGGGTGCAGAATAGTTGAACAAAGCCAAAGCTTTAGTTCATGGTGGAAAACTTATTTATGTCTGAACAATTTTATCACAGAAAATATCAACTTATTAAGATTAACACGTCTATAATTTTTAATTTAGATATATTTTGAAAAAAAAACAAAAACATTTTCTTCACATTTTACCTCACATGAATCTATAGTTCTACATTAAAATCCAAAAGACATGAGAGTAGCCTTTATATTATTAATGATTCTTTTAATAATAGAATTGTATTATTATTTTTTATTAAATCAAAACTTTATTCAAAATATTGAAAAATCTTATTTTCTCATTTTGCCTCAGACAAATCTAAACCATGGTAAATGCCTGGCATAATACCACCTAAAAGGTAAACTCATAAATTATGGTCCATGGCAACAGAAAATGGTTATTTGATATATTTAGAACCACATAAGTAAGCAAAAAAGGAACATTTACACCACTATAATAAAATTGCAGTGGGTGCAGAATAGTTGAACAAAGCCAAAGCTTTAGTTCATGGTGGAAAACTTATTTATGTCTGAACAATTTTATCACAGAAAATATCAACTTATTAAGATTAACACGTCTATAATTTTTAATTTAGATATATTTTGAAAAAAAACAAAAACATTTTCTTCACATTTTACCTCACATGAATCTATAGTTCTACATTAAAATCCAAAAGACATGAGAGTAGCCTTTATATTATTAATGATTCTTTTAATAATAGAATTGTATTATTATTTTTTTTTAAATCAAAACTTTATTCAAAATATTGAAAAATCTTATTCTCTCATTTTGCCTCAGACAAATCTAAACCATGGTAAATGCCTGGCATAATACCACCTAAAAGGTAAACTCATAAATTATGGTCCATGGCAACAGAAAATGGTTATTTGATATATTTAGAACCACATAAGTAAGCAAAAAAGGAACATTTACACCACTATAATAAAATTGCAGTGGGTGCAGAATAGTTGAACAAAGCCAAAGCTTTAGTTCATGGTGGAAAACTTATTTATGTCTGAACAATTTTATCACAAAAAATATCAACTTATTAAGATTAACACGTCTATAATTTTTAATTTAGATATATTTGAAAAAAAAAAAAAAAAACATTTTCTTCACATTTTACCTCACATGAATCTATAGTTCTACATTAAAATCCAAAAGACATGAGAGTAGCCTTTATATTATTAATGATTCTTTTAATGAAAGAATGGTATCACAAAGCATGAGAAGGAGGAGGTTTCTTATAAATTCATTATGAATTACGGCTGAACCTATGGCCCATGGCAACAGAAAATAGTTATTTGATATCATAAGAACCACATAAGTAAGCAAAAAAGGAAAATTTACACCGCTATAATAAAATTGCAGTGGGTGCAGAGTAGTTGATCGAAGCCAAAGCTTTCGTTCAGGGTGGTAAACTTATTTATGTCTGAACAATTTTATCACAGAAAATATCAACTTATTAAGATTAACACGTCTATAATTTTTAATTTAGATATATTTTGAAAAAAAAAAACAAAAACATTTTCTTCACATTTTACCTCACATGAATCTATAGTTCTACATTAAAATCCAAAAGACATGAGAGTAGCCTTTATATTATTAATGATTCTTTTAATAATAGAATTGTATTATTATTTTATATTAAATCAAAACTTTATTCAAAATATTGAAAAATCTTTTTCTCTCATTTTGCCTCAGACAAATCCAAACCATGGTAAATGCCTGGCATAATACCACCTAAAAGGTAAACTCATAAATTATGGTCCATGGCAACAGAAAATGGTTATTTGATATATTTAGAACCACATAAGTAAGCAAAAAAGGAACATTTACACCACTATAATAAAATTGCAGTGGGTGCAGAATAGTTGAACAAAGCCAAAGCTTTAGTTCATGGTGGAAAACTTATTTATGTCTGAACAATTTTATCACAGAAAATATCAACTTATTAAGATTAACACGTCTATAATTTTTAATTTAGATATATTTTGAAAAAAAAAAAAAAAAAAACATTTTCTTCACATTTTACCTCACATGAATCTATAGTTCTACATTAAAATCCAAAAGACATGAGAGTAGCCTTTATATTATTAATAATTCTTTTAATAATAGAATTGTATTATTATTTTATATTAAATCAAAACTTTATTCAAAATATTGAAAAATTTTTTTCTCTCATTTTGCCTCAGACAAATCCAAACCATGGTAAATGCCTGGCATAATACCACCTAAAAGGTAAACTCATAAATTATGGTCCATGGCAACAGAAAATGGTTATTTGATATATTTAGAACCACATAAGTAAGCAAAAAAGGAACATTTACACCACTATAATAAAATTGCAGTGGGTGCAGAATAGTTGAACAAAGCCAAAGCTTTAGTTCATGGTGGAAAACTTATTTATGTCTGAACAATTTTATCACAGAAAATGTCAACTTATTAACATTAACACGTCTATAATTTTTAATTTAGATATATTTAAAATAAAACAAAGAACATTTTCTTCACATTTTACCTCACATGAATCTATAGTTCTACATTAAAATCCAAAAGACATGAGAGTAGCCTTTATATTATTAATGATTCTTTTAATGAAAGAATGGTATCACAAAGCATGAGAAGGAGGAGGTTTCTTATAAATTCATTATGAATTACAGCTGTAACCTATGGCCCATAGCAACAGAAAATGGTTATTTGATATCTTACAACCACATAAGTGAGCAAAAAAGGAACATTTACACCGCTATAATAACATTGCAGTGGGAGCAGAATAGTTGAACAAAGCCAAAGCTTTAGTTCATGGTGGAAAACTTATTTATGTCTGAACAATTTTATCAAAGAAAATATCAACTAATTAAGATTAACACGTCTATAATTTTTAATTTAGATATATTTTGAAAAAAAAAAAAAAAAAACAAAAACATTTTCTTTACATTTTACCTCACACAAATCTACAGTTCTATATTAAAATCCGAAAGACAAAAGACTATGCTTTATATCATTAAAGATTCTTTTAATAATAGAATTGTATTATTATTTTATATTAAATCAAAACTTTATTCAAAATTTTGAAAAATCTTTTTCTCTCATTTTGCCTCAGACAAATCCAAACCATGGTAAATGCCTGGCATAATACCACCTAAAAGGTAAACTCATAAATTATGGTCCATGGCAACAGAAAATGGTTATTTTATATTTAGAACCACATAAGTAAGCAAAAAAGGAACATTTACACCACTATAATAAAATTGCAGTGGGTGCAGAATAGTTGAACAAAGCCAAAGCTTTAGTTCATGGTGGAAAACTTATTTATGTCTGAACAATTTTATCACAGAAAATGTCAACTTATTAACATTAACACGTCTATAATTTTTAATTTAGATATATTTAAAAAAAAACAAAGAACATTTTCTTCACATTTTACCTCACATGAATCTATAGTTCTACATTAAAATCCAAAAGACATGAGAGTAGCCTTTATATTATTAATGATTCTTTTAATGAAAGAATGGTATCACAAAGCATGAGAAGGAGGAGGTTTCTTATAAATTCATTATGAATTACGGCTGTAACCTATGGCCCATAGCAACAGAAAATTGTTATTTGATATCTTACAACCACATAAGTGAGCAAAAAAGGAACATTTACACCGCTATAATAAAATTGCAGTGGGAGCAGAATAGTTGAACAAAGCCAACGCTCTAGTTCAGGGTCGAATAAAATTATTTATGTATGAACAATTTTATCACAGATAATATCAACTTATTAAGATTAACACTATAATTTTTAATTTAGATATATTTTGAAAAAAAACAAAAAACATTTTCTTCACATTTTACCTCAAATGCATCTATATTTCTTTATTAAAATCCAAAAGACATGAGAGTAGGCTTAATATCATTAAAGATTCTTTTAATGATAGAATGGTATCACAAAGCATGAGAAGGGGGAGGTTTCTTTTAAATTCATTATTAATTACATTCATGCAATAACACTACCTATCAAGAATAAATTTCTAAAAGTATGAATATGATTTACATTGCTGATTAATTTACATTAAATCAAAACATTATTTAAAATTTTGAAAAATCTTTTTCTCTCATTTAGCCTCAGACAAACCCAAAACATGGTAAACACCTGGCCTAATAGCACCTAAAAGGTAAACCCATACATTATGGTTGTAACCTATGGCCCATGGCAACAGAAAATGGTTATTTGATATCTTACAACCACATAAGTGAGCAAAAAATGAACATTTTCACCGCTATAATAAAATTGCAGTGGGTGCAGAATAGTTGAACAAAGCCAAAGCTTTAGTTCAGGGTGGTAAAACTTATTTCTGTCTGAACAATTTCATCACAGATAATATCAACTTATTAAGATTAACACATCTATAATTTTTAATTTATATATATTTTGAAAAAAAAAAAAAACATTTGCTTCACATTTTACCTCACACGAATCTATATTTCTATATTAAAATCCAAAAGACATGAGAGTAGGCTTTATATCATTAAAGATTCTTTTAATGATAGAATGGTATCACAAAGCATGAGAAGGGGGAGGTTTCTTTTAAATTCATTATGAATTACATTCATGCCATAACACTACCTATCAACAATAAATTTCTAAAAGTATGAATATGATTTACATTGCTGATTAATTTACATTAAATCAAAACTTTATTTAAAATTTTGAAAAATCTTTTTCTCTCATTTAGCCTTTAGACAAACCCAAAACATGGTAAACACCTGGCCTAATAGCACCTAAAAGGTAAACCCATACATTATGGTTGTAACCTATGGCCCATGGCAACAGAAAATGGTTATTTGATATCTTACAACCACATAAGTGAGCAAAAAAGGAACATTTTCACCACTATAATAAAATTGCAGTGGGTACAGAATAGTCGCTCAAAGCCAAAGCTTTAGTTCAGGGTGGAATAATTATTTATGTATGAACAATTTTATCACAGATAATATCAACTTATTAAGATTAACACTATAATTTTTAATTTAGATATATTTTGAAAAAAAACAAAAAACATTTTCTTCACATTTTACCTCAAATGCATCTATATTTCTTTATTAAAATCCAAAAGACATGAGAGTAGGCTTTATATCATTAAAGATTCTTTTAATGATAGAATGGTATCACAAAGCATGAGAAGGGGGAGGTTTCTTTTAAATTCATTATTAATTACATTCATGCAATAACACTACCTATCAAGAATAAATTTCTAAAAGTATGAATATGATTTACATTGCTGATTAATTTACATTAAATTAAAACTTTATTTAAAATTTTGAAAAATCTTTTTCTCTCATTTAGCCTCAGACAAACCCAAAACATGGTAAATCCCTGGCCTAATAGCACCTAAAAGGTAAAACCCATACATTATGGCTGTAACCTATGGCCCATGGCAACAGAAAACGGTTGTTTGATATCTTTAGAACCATATAAGTAAGCAAAAAAGGAACATTTACACCGCTATAATAAAATTGCAGTGGGTGCAGAATAGTTGAACAAAGCCAAAGCTTTAGTTCAGGGTGGTAAACTTATTTCTGTCTGAACAATTTCATCACAGATAATATCAACTTATTAAGATTAACACATCTATAATTTTTAATTTAGATATATATTGAAAAAAAAAAACAAAAAACATTTGCTTCACATTTTACGTCACACAAATCTACAGTTCTATATTAAAATCCGAAAGACAAAAGACTATGCTTTATATCATTAAAGATTCTTTTAATAATAGAATTGTATTATTATTTTATATTAAATCAAAACTTTATTCAAAATTTTGAAAAATCTTTTTCTCTCATTTTGCCTCAGACAAATCCAAACCATGGTAAATGCCTGGCATAATACCACCTAAAAGGTAAACTCATAAATTATGGTCCATGGCAACAGAAAATGGTTATTTGATATATTTAGAACCACATAAGTAAGCAAAAAAGGAACATTTACACCACTATAATAAAATTGCAGTGGGTGCAGAATAGTTGAACAAAGCCAAAGCTTTAGTTCATGGTGGAAAACTTATTTATGTCTGAACAATTTTATCACAGAAAATGTCAACTTATTAACATTAACACGTCTATAATTTTAAATTTAGATAAATTTAAAAAAAAAAACAAAGAACATTTTTTTCACATTTTACCTCACATGAATCTATAGTTCTACATTAAAATCCAAAAGACATGAGAGTAGGCTTTATATTAATAATGATTCTTTTAATGAAAGAATGGTATCACAAAGCATGAGAAGGAGGAGGTTTCTTATAAATTCATTATGAATTACGGCTGTAACCTATGGCCCATAGCAACAGAAAATGGTTATTTAATATCTTACAACCACATAAGTGAGCAAAAAAGGAACATTTACACCGCTATAATAAAATTGCAGTGGGAGCAGAATAGTTGAACAAAGCCAACGCTCTAGTTCATGGTGGAAAACTTATTTATGTCTGAACAATTTTATCACAGAAAATATCAACTTATTAAGATTAACACGTCTATAATTTTTAATTTAGATATATTTTGAAAAAAAAACAAAAACATTTTCTTCACATTTTACGTCACACAAATCTACAGTTCTATATTAAAATCCGAAAGACAAAAGACTATGCTTTATATCATTAAAGATTCTTTTAATAATAGAATTGTATTATTATTTTATATTATATCAAAACTTTATTCAAAATTTTGAAAAATCTTTTTTTTCTCTCATTTTGCCTCAGACAAATCCAAACCATGGTAAATGCCTGGCATAATACCACCTAAAATGTAAACTCATAAATTATGGTCCATGGCAACAGAAAATGGTTATTTGATATATTTAGAACCACATAAGTAAGCAAAAAAGGAACATTTACACCACTATAATAAAATTGCAGTGGGTGCAGAATAGTTGAACAAAGCCAAAGCTTTAGTTCATGGTGGAAAACTTATTTATGTCTAAACAATTTTATCACAGAAAAAGTCAACTTATTAACATTAACACGTCTATAATTATAAATTTAGATATATTTAAAAAAAAAAACAAAGAACATTTCCTTCACATTTTACCTCACATGAATCTATAGTTCTACATTAAAATCCAAAAGACATGAGAGTAGGCTTTATATTATTAATGATTCTTTTAATGAAAGAATGGTATCACAAAGCATGAGAAGGAGGAGGTTTCTTATAAATTCATTATGATTACGGCTGTAACCTATGGCCCATAGCAACAGAAAATGGTTATTTGATATCATACAACCACATAAGTGAGCAAAAAAGGAACATTTACACCGCTATAATAAAATTGCAGTGGGAGCAGAATAGTTGAACAAAGCCAAACGCTCTAGTTCAGGGTGGTAAACTTATTTATGTCTGAACAATTTTATCACAGAAAATATCAAATTATGCAGATTAACACGTCAATAATTTTTAATTTATATATTTTGAAAAAAAAAAAAAAAAAACATTTTCTTTACAATTTTACCTCACATGAATCTATAGTTCTATATTAAAATCCAAAAGATATGAGAGTAGGCTTTATATCATTAAAGATTCTTTTAATGATAGAATGGTATCACAAAGCATGAGAAGGAGCAGGTTTCTTTTCTTTTTCATTCATTATGAATTACATTCATGCGATAAAACACAAGCCTGCCTATCAACAATAAATTTCTAAAAGTAAGAAATTGATTTACATTGCTGATTATTTTATATTTCAAAACTTTATTCAAAATTCTGAAAAATCTTTTTCTCTCATTTTGCCTCAGACAAATCCAAACCATGGTAAATGCCTGGCTTAATAGCACCTAAAAGGTAAACACATACATTATGGTTGTAACCTATGGCCCATAGCTACAGAAAATGGTTATTTCATATCTTTAGAAAAACATAAGTGAGCAAAAAAGGAACATTTACACCACTATAATAAAATTGCAGTGGGTGCAGAATAGTTGATCAACGCCAAAGCTTTAGTTCTGGGTGGAAAACTTATTTATGTCTGAACAATTTTATCATAGAAAATATCAACTTATTAAGAGTAACACGCCTATAATTTTTAATTTAGATATATTTTGAAAAAAAAAACTAAAACATTTTCTTCACATTTTATGTCACACAAATCTATAGTTCTATATTAAAATCCAAAAGACATGAGAGTAGGCTTTATATTATTAATGATTCTTTTAATGAAAGAATGGTATCAGGAAGCATGAGAAGGAGCAGGTTTCTTTTAAATACATTATGAATTACGGCTGTAACCTATTGCCCATGGCAACAGAAAATGGTTATTTGATATATTTAGAACCATATAAGTAAGCAAAAAAAGGAACATTTAAACCGCATTCATGCGATAACACTACCTATCAACAATTAATTTCTATATGTATGAATATGATTTACATTGCTGATTATTTTATATTAAATCAAAACTTAATAAATAATAAGTTATAACAAATCCAAACCATGGTAAATGCCTGGCTTAATAGCACCTAAAAGGTAAACCACATACATTATGGTTGTAACCTATGGCCCATGGCAACAGAAAACGGTTGTTTGATATCTTTAAAAACCATATAAGTAAGCAAAAAGGAACATTTACACCGCTATAATAAAATTGCAGTGGGTGCAGAATAGTTGAACAAAGCCAAAGCTTTAGTTCAGGGTGGTAAACTTATTTCTGTCTGAACAATTTCATCACAGATAATATCAACTTATTAAGATTCACACATCTATAATTTTTAATTTAGATATATTTGAAAAAAAACAAAAAACATTTGCTTCACATTTTACGTCACACAAATCTACAGTTCTATAATAAAATCCGAAAGACAAAAAGACTATGCTTTATATCATTAACGATTCTTTTAATAATAGAATTGTATTATTATTTTATATTAAATCAAAACTTTATTCAAATTTTGAAAATCTTTTTCTCTCATTTTGCCTCAGACAAATCCAAACCATGGTAAATGCCTGGCATAATACCACCTAAAAGGTAAACTCATAAATTATGGTCCATGGCAACAGAAAATGGTTATTTGATATATTTAGAACCACATAAGTAAGCAAAAAAGGAACATTTACACCACTATAATAAAATTGCAGTGGGTGCAGAATAGTTGAACAAACCCAAAGCTTTAGTTCATGGTGGAAAACTTATTTATGTCTGAACAATTTTATCACAGAAAATGTCAACTTATTAACATTAACACGTCTATAATTTTTAATTTAGATATATATTGAAAGGAAAAAAAAAAAAACAAAAATTTTCTTCACATTTTACCTCACACGAATCTATATTTCTATATTAAAATCCAAAAGACATGAGAGTAGGCTTTATATATTAAGATTCTTTTATTGATAGAATAGTATCACAAAGCATGAGAAGGGGGAGGTTTCTTTTCAATTCATTATGAATTACGGCTAAAACCTATGGCCCCATAGCAAACAGAAAATGGTTATTTGATATCTTACAACCACATAAGTGAGCAAAAAAGGAACATTTAACACCGCTATAATAACATTGCAGTGGGAGCAGAATAGTTGAACAAAGCCAAAGCTTTAGTTCATGGTGGAAAACTTATTTATGTCTGAACAATTTTATCACAGAAAATATCAACTTATTAAGATTAACACGTCTATAATTTTTAATTTAGATATATTTTGAAAAAAAAAAAAAACATTTTCTTCACATTTTACGTCACACAAATCTACAGTTCTATATTAAAATCCGAAAGACAAAAGACTATGCTTTATATCATTAAAGATTCTTTTAATAATAGAATTGTATTATTATTTTATATTAAATCAAAACTTTATTCAAAATTTTGAAAAATCTTTTTCTCTCATTTTGCCTCAGACAAATCCAAACCATGGTAAATGCCTGGCATAATACCACCTAAAAGGTAAACTCATAAATTATGGTCCATGGCAACAGAAAATGGTTATTTGATATATTTAGAACCACATAAGTAAGCAAAAAAGGAACATTTACACCACTATAATAAAATTGCAGTGGGTGCAGAATAGTTGAACAAAGCCAAAGCTTTAGTTCATGGTGGAAAACTTATTTATGTCTGAACAATTTTATCACAGAAAAATATCAACTTATTAAGATTAACACGTCTATAATTTTTAATTTAGATATATTTTGAAAAAAAAAACAAAAAACATTTTCTTCACATTTTACCTCACATGAATCTATAGTTCTACATTAAAATCCAAAAGACATGAGAGTAGGCTTTTATTATTAATGATTCTTTTAATGATAGAATGGTATCACAAAGCATGAGAAGGAGGAGGTTTTTTTTTAAATTCATTATGAATTACGGCTAAAACCTATGGCCCATAGCATGGCAACAGAAAATGGTTATTTGATATCTTTACAACCACATAAGTAAGCAAAAAAAAGGAACATTTACACCGCTATAATAAAATTGCAGTGGGGAGCAGAATAGTTGAACAAAGCCAAAGCTTTAGTTCATGGTGGAAAACTTATTTATGTCTGAACAATTTTATCACAGAAAATATCAACTTATTAAGATTAACACGTCTATAATTTTTAATTTAGATATATTTTGAAAAAAAACAAAAAACATTTTCTTCACATTTTACGTCACACAAATCTACAGTTCTATATTAAAATCCGAAAGACAAAAGACTATGCTTTATATCATTAAAGATTCTTTTAATAATAGAATTGTATTATTATTTTATATTAAATCAAAACTTTATTCAAAATTTTGAAAAATCTTTTTCTCTCATTTTGCCTCAGACAAATCCAAACCATGGTAAATGCCTGGCATAATACCACCTAAAAGGTAAACTCATAAATTATGGTCCATGGCAACAGAAAATGGTTATTTGATATATTTAGAACCACATAAGTAAGCAAAAAAGGAACATTTACACCACTATAATAAAATTGCAGTGGGTGCAGAATAGTTGAACAAAGCCAAAGCTTTAGTTCATGGTGGAAAACTTATTTATGTCTGAACAATTTTATCACAGAAAATATCAACTTATTAAGATTAACACGTCTATAATTTTTAATTTAGATATATTTTGAAAAAAAAAAAAAAAAAAAAACATTTTCTTCACATTTTACCTCACATGAATCTATAGTTCTACATTAAAATCCAAAAGACATGAGAGTAGGCTTTATATATTAATGATTCTTTTAATGAAAGAATGGTATCACAAAGCATGAGAAGGAGGAGGTTTCTTATAAATTCATTATGAATTACGGCTGTAACCTATGGCCCATGGCAACAGAAAATGGTTATTTGATATCATTAGAACCACATAAGTAAGCAAAAAAGGAACATTTACACCGCTATAATAAAATTGCAGTGGGTGCAGAATAGTTGAACGAAGCCAAAGCTTTCGTTCATGGTGGAAAACTTATTTATGTCTGAACAATTTTATCACAGAAAATATCAACTTATTAAGATTAACACGTCTATAATTTTTAATTTAGATATATTTTGAAAAAAAACAAAAACATTTTCTTCACATTTTTACTCACACAAATCTACAGTTCTATATTAAAATCCGAAAGACAAAAGACTATGCTTTATATCATTAAAGATTCTTTTAATAATAGAATTGTATTATTATTTTATATTAAATCAAAACTTTATTCAAAATTTTGAAAAATCTTTTTCTCTCATTTTGCCTCAGACAAATCCAAACCATGGTAAATGCCTGGCATAATACCACCTAAAAGGTAAACTCATAAATTATGGTCCATGGCAACAGAAAATGGTTATTTGATATATTTAGAACCACATAAGTAAGCAAAAAAGGAACATTTACACCACTATAATAAAATTGCAGTGGGTGCAGAATAGTTGAACAAAGCCAAAGCTTTAGTTCATGGTGGAAAACTTATTTATGTCTGAACAATTTTATCACAGAAAATGTCAACTTATTAAGATTAACACGTCTATAATTTTTAATTTAGATATATTTTGAAAAAAAAAAAAAAAAAAAACATTTTCTTCACATTTTACCTCACATGAATCTATAGTTCTACATTAAAATCCAAAAGACATGAGAGTAGGCTTTATATATTAATGATTCTTTTAATGAAAGAATGGTATCACAAAGCATGAGAAGGAGGAGGTTTCTTATAAATTCATTATGAATTACGGCTGTAACCTATGGCCCATGGCAACAGAAAATGGTTATTTGATATCATTAGAACCACATAAGTGAGCAAAAAAAGAAATTTACACCGCTATAATAAAATTGCAGTGGGAGCAGAATAGTTGAACAAAGCCAAAGCTTTAGTTCATGGTGGAAAACTTATTTATGTCTGAACAATTTTATCACAGAAAATATCAACTTATTAAGATTAACACGTCTATAATTTTTAATTTAGATATATTTTGAAAAAAAAAAAAAAAACATTTTCTTCACATTTTACGTCACACAAATCTACAGTTCTATATTAAAATCCGAAAGACAAAAGACTATGCTTTATATCATTAAAGATTCTTTTAATAATAGAATTGTATTATTATTTTATATTAAATCAAAACTTTATTCAAAATTTTGAAAAATCTTTTTCTCTCATTTTGCCTCAGACAAATCCAAACCATGGTAAATGCCTGGCATAATACCACCTAAAAGGTAAACTCATAAATTATGGTCCATGGCAACAGAAAATGGTTATTTGATATATTTAGAACCACATAAGTAAGCAAAAAAGGAACATTTACACCACTATAATAAAATTGCAGTGGGTGCAGAATAGTTGAACAAGCCAAAGCTTTAGTTCATGGTGGAAAACTTATTTATGTCTGAACAATTTTATCACAGAAAATGTCAACTTATTAACATTAACACGTCTATAATTTTTAATTTAGATATATTTAAAAAAAAACAAAACAAAAACATTTTCTTCACATTTTACCTCACATGAATCTATAGTTCTACATTAAAATCCAAAAGACATGAGAGTAGCCTTTATATTATTAATGATTCTTTTAATGAAAGAATGGTATCACAAAGCATGAGAAGGAGGAGGTTTCTTATAAATTCATTATGAATTACGGCTGTAACCTATGGCCCATAGCAACAGAAAATGGTTATTTGATATCTTACAACCACATAAGTGAGCAAAAAAAGAACATTTACACCGCTATAATAAAATTGCAGTGGGAGCAGAATAGTTGAACAAAGCCAAAGCTTTAGTTCATGGTGGAAAACTTATTTATGTCTGAACAATTTTATCACAGAAAATATCAACTTATTAAGATTAACACGTCTATAATTTTTAATTTAGATATATTTTGAAAAAAAAAAAAAAAAAACATTTTCTTCACATTTTACGTCACACAAATCTACAGTTCTATATTAAAATCCGAAAGACAAAAGACTATGCTTTATATCATTAAAGATTCTTTTAATAATAGAATTGTATTATTATTTTATATTAAATCAAAACTTTATTCAAAATTTTGAAAAATCTTTTTCTCTCATTTTGCCTCAGACAAATCCAAACCATGGTAAATGCCTGGCATAATACCACCTAAAAGGTAAACTCATAAATTATGGTCCATGGCAACAGAAAATGGTTATTTGATATATTTAGAACCACATAAGTAAGCAAAAAAGGAACATTTACACCACTATAATAAAATTGCAGTGGGTGCAGAATAGTTGAACAAAGCCAAAGCTTTAGTTCATGGTGGAAAACTTATTTATGTCTGAACAATTTTATCACAGAAAATATCAACTTATTAAGATTAACACGTCTATAATTTTTAATTTAGATATATTTTGAAAAAAAAAAAAAAAACATTTTCTTCACATTTTACCTCACATGAATCTATAGTTCTACATTAAAATCCAAAAGACATGAGAGTAGGCTTTATATTATTAATGATTCTTTTAATGAAAGAATGGTATCACAAAGCATGAGAAGGAGGAGGTTTCTTATAAATTCATTATGAATTACGGCTGTAACCTATGGCCCATGGCAACAGAAAATGGTTATTTGATATCATAAGAACCACATAAGTAAGCAAAAAAAAGGAAAATTTACACCGCTATAATAAAATTGCAGTGGGTGCAGAGTAGTTGATCGAAGCCAAAGCTTTCGTTCAGGGTGGTAAACTTATTTATGTCTGAACAATTTTATCACAGAAAATATCAACTTATTAAGATTAACACGTCTATAATTTTTAATTTAGATATATTTTGAAAAAAAAAAACAAAAACATTTTCTTCACATTTTACCTCACACAAATCTACAGTTCTATATTAAAATCCGAAAGACAAAAGACTATGCTTTATATCATTAAAGATTCTTTTAATAATAGAATTGTATTATTATTTTATATTAAATCAAAACTTTATTCAAAATTTTGAAAAATCTTTTTCTCTCATTTTGCCTCAGACAAATCCAAACCATGGTAAATGCCTGGCATAATACCACCTAAAAGGTAAACTCATAAATTATGGTCCATGGCAACAGAAAATGGTTATTTGATATATTTAGAACCACATAAGTAAGCAAAAAAGGAACATTTACACCACTATAATAAAATTGCAGTGGGTGCAGAATAGTTGAACAAAGCCAAAGCTTTAGTTCATGGTGGAAAACTTATTTATGTCTGAACAATTTTATCACAGAAAATATCAACTTATTAAGATTAACACGTCTATAATTTTTAATTTAGATATATTTGAAAAAAAAAAAAAAAACATTTTCTTCACATTTTACCTCACATGAATCTATAGTTCTACATTAAAATCCAAAAGACATGAGAGTAGGCTTTATATTATTAATGATTCTATTAATGAAAGAATGGTATCACAAAGCATGAGAAGGAGGAGGTTTCTTATAAATTCATTATGAATTACAGCTGTAACCTATGGCCCATGGCAACAGAAAATGGTTATTTGATATCATAAGAACCACATAAGTAAGCAAAAAAAGAAAATTTACACCGCTATAATAAAATTGCAGTGTAGTTGATCGAAGCCAAAGCTTTCGTTCAGGGTGGTAAACTTATTTATGTCTGAACAATTTTATCACAGAAAATATCAACTTATTAAGATTAACACGTCTATAATTTTTAATTTAGATATATTTTGAAAAAAAAACAAAAACATTTTCTTCACATTTTACCTCACACAAATCTACAGTTCTATATTAAAATCCGAAAGACAAAAGACTATGCTTTATATCATTAAAGATTCTTTTAATAATAGAATTGTATTATTATTTTATATTAAATCAAAACTTTATTCAAAATTTTGAAAAATCTTTTTCTCTCATTTTGCCTCAGACAAATCCAAACCATGGTAAATGCCTGGCATAATACCACCTAAAAGGTAAACTCATAAATTATGGTCCATGGCAACAGAAAATGGTTATTTGATATATTTAGAACCACATAAGTAAGCAAAAAAGGAACATTTACACCACTATAATAAAATTGCAGTGGGTGCAGAATAGTTGAACAAAGCCAAAGCTTTAGTTCATGGTGGAAAACTTATTTATGTCTGAACAATTTTATCACAGAAAATATCAACTTATTAAGATTAACACGTCTATAATTTTTAATTTAGATATATTTAAAAAAAAAAAAAAAAAACATTTTCTTCACATTTTACCTCACATGAATCTATAGTTCTACATTAAAATCCAAAAGACATGAGAGTAGGCTTTATATTATTAATGATTCTTTAATGAAAGAATGGTATCACAAAGCATGAGAAGGAGGAGGTTTCTTATAAATTCATTATGAATTACAGGCTGTAACCTATGGCCCATGGCAACAGAAAATGGTTATTTGATCATTAAGAACCACATAAGTAAGCAAAAAAAGAAAATTTACACCGCTATAATAAAATTGCAGTGGGTGCAGAGTAGTTGAACAAAGCCAAAGCTTTCGTTCAGGGTGGAAAAACTTATTTATGTCTGAACAATTTTATCACAGAAAATATCAACTTATTAAGATTAACACGTCTATAATTTTTAATTTAGATATATTTTGAAAAAAAAACAAAAACATTTTCTTCACATTTTACCTCACACAAATCTACAGTTCTATATTAAAATCCGAAAGACAAAAGACTATGCTTTATATCATTAAAGATTCTTTTAATAATAGAATTGTATTATTATTTTATATTAAATCAAAACTTTATTCAAAATTTTGAAAAAAAATCTTTTTCTCTCATTTTGCCTCAGACAAATCCAAACCATGGTAAATGCCTGGCATAATACCACCTAAAAGGTAAACTCATAAATTATGGTCCATGGCAACAGAAAATGGTTATTTGATATATTTAGAACCACATAAGTAAGCAAAAAAGGAACATTTACACCACTATAATAAAATTGCAGTGGGTGCAGAATAGTTGAACAAAGCCAAAGCTTTAGTTCATGGTGGAAAACTTATTTATGTCTGAACAATTTTATCACAGAAAATATCAACTTATTAAGATTAACACGTCTATAATTTTTAATTTAGATATATTTTGAAAAAAAAAAAAACAAAAAACATTTTCTTCACATTTTACCTCACATGAATCTATAGTTCTACATTAAAATCCAAAAGACATGAGAGTAGCCTTTATATTATTAATGATTCTTTTAATGAAAGAATGGTATCACAAAGCATGAGAAGGAGGAGGTTTCTTATAAATTCATTATGAATTACAGCTGTAACCTATGGCCCATGGCAACAGAAAATGGTTATTTGATATCATAAGAACCACATAAGTAAGCAAAAAAAGAAAATTTACACCGCTATAATAAAATTGCAGTGGGTGCAGAGTAGTTGATCGAAGCCAAAGCTTTCGTTCAGGGTGGTAAACTTATTTATGTCTGAACAATTTTATCACAGAAAATATCAACTTATTAAGATTAACACGTCTATAATTTTTAATTTAGATATATTTTGAAAAAAAAAAAAAACAAAAACATTTTCTTCACATTTTACCTCACACAAATCTACAGTTCTATATTAAAATCCGAAAGACAAAAGACTATGCTTTATATCATTAAAGATTCTTTTAATAATAGAATTGTATTATTATTTTATATTAAATCAAAACTTTATTCAAAATTTTGAAAAATCTTTTTCTCTCATTTTGCCTCAGACAAATCCAAACCATGGTAAATGCCTGGCATAATACCACCTAAAAGGTAAACTCATAAATTATGGTCCATGGCAACAGAAAATGGTTATTTGATATATTTAGAACCACATAAGTAAGCAAAAAAGGAACATTTACACCACTATAATAAAATTGCAGTGGGTGCAGAATAGTTGAACAAAGCCAAAGCTTTAGTTCATGGTGGAAAACTTATTTATGTCTGAACAATTTTATCACAGAAAATATCAACTTATTAAGATTAACACGTCTATAATTTTTAATTTAGATATATTTTGAAAAAAAAAAACAAAAACATTTTCTTCACATTTTACCTCACATGAATCTATAGTTCTACATTAAAATCCAAAAGACATGAGAGTAGGCTTTATATTATTAATGATTCTATTAATGAAAGAATGGTATCACAAAGCATGAGAAGGAGGAGGTTTCTTATAAATTCATTATGAATTACAGCTGTAACCTATGGCCCATGGCAACAGAAAATGGTTATTTGATATCATAAGAACCACATAAGTAAGCAAAAAAAGAAAATTTACACCGCTATAATAAAATTGCAGTGGGTGCAGAGTAGTTGATCGAAGCCAAAGCTTTCGTTCAGGGTGGTAAACTTATTTATGTCTGAACAATTTTATCACAGAAAATATCAACTTATTAAGATTAACACGTCTATAATTTTTAATTTAGATATATGAAAAAAAAAAAAACAAAAACATTTTCTTCACATTTTACCTCACACAAATCTACAGTTCTATATTAAAATCCGAAAGACAAAAGACTATGCTTTATATCATTAAAGATTCTTTTAATAATAGAATTGTATTATTATTTTTATATTAAATCAAAACTTTATTCAAAATTTTGAAAAATCTTTTTCTCTCATTTTGCCTCAGACAAATCCAAACCATGGTAAATGCCTGGCATAATACCACCTAAAAGGTAAACTCATAAATTATGGTCCATGGCAACAGAAAATGGTTATTTGATATATTTAGAACCACATAAGTAAGCAAAAAAGGAACATTTACACCACTATAATAAAATTGCAGTGGGTGCAGAATAGTTGAACAAAGCCAAAGCTTTAGTTCATGGTGGAAAACTTATTTATGTCTGAACAATTTTATCACAGAAAATGTCAACTTATTAACATTAACACGTCTATAATTTTTAATTTAGATATATTTAAAAAAAAAAAAAAGAACATTTTCTTCACATTTTACCTCACATGAATCTATAGTTCTACATTAAAATCCAAAAGACATGAGAGTAGCCTTTATATTATTAATGATTCTTTTAATGAAAGAATGGTATCACAAAGCATGAGAAGGAGGAGGTTTCTTATAAATTCATTATGAATTACGGCTGTAACCTATGGCCCATAGCAACAGAAAATAGTTATTTGATATCTTACAACCACATAAGTGAGCAAAAAAGAACATTTACACCGCTATAATAACATTGCAGTGGGAGCAGAATAGTGAACAAAGCCAAAGCTTTAGTTCATGGTGGAAAACTTATTTATGTCTGAACAATTTTATCACAGAAAATATCAACTTATTAAGATCAACACGTCTATAATTTTTAATTTAGATATATTTTGAAAAAAAACAAAAACATTTTCTTCACATTTTACGTCACACAAATCTACAGTTCTATATTAAAATCCGAAAGACAAAAGACTATGCTTTATATCATTAAAGATTCTTTTAATAATAGAATTGTATTATTATTTTATATTAAATCAAAACTTTATTCAAAATTTTGAAAAATCTTTTTCTCTCATTTTGCCTCAGACAAATCCAAACCATGGTAAATGCCTGGCATAATACCACCTAAAAGGTAAACTCATAAATTATGGTCCATGGCAACAGAAAATGGTTATTTGATATATTTAGAACCACATAAGTAAGCAAAAAAGGAACATTTACACCACTATAATAAAATTGCAGTGGGTGCAGAATAGTTGAACAAAGCCAAAGCTTTAGTTCATGGTGGAAAACTTATTTATGTCTGAACAATTTTATCACAGAAAATATCAACTTATTAAGATTAACACGTCTATAATTTTTAATTTAGATATATTTTGAAAAAAAAAAAAAAAAACAAAAACATTTTCTTCACATTTTACCTCACATGAATCTATAGTTCTACATTAAAATCCAAAAGACATGAGAGTAGGCTTTATATTATTAATGATTCTATTAATGAAAGAATGGTATCACAAAGCATGAGAAGGAGGAGGTTTCTTATAAATTCATTATGAATTACAGCTGTAACCTATGGCCCATGGCAACAGAAAATGGTTATTTGATATCATAAGAACCACATAAGTAAGCAAAAAAAGAAAATTTACACCGCTATAATAAAATTGCAGTGGGTGCAGAGTAGTTGATCGAAGCCAAAGCTTTCGTTCAGGGTGGTAAACTTATTTATGTCTGAACAATTTTATCACAGAAAATATCAACTTATTAAGATTAACACGTCTATAATTTTTAATTTAGATATATTTTGAAAAAAAAACAAAAACATTTTCTTCACATTTTACCTCACACAAATCTACAGTTCTATATTAAAATCCGAAAGACAAAAGACTATGCTTTATATCATTAAAGATTCTTTTAATAATAGAATTGTATTATTATTTTATATTAAATCAAAACTTTATTCAAAATTTTGAAAAATCTTTTTTCTCTCATTTTGCCTCAGACAAATCCAAACCATGGTAAATGCCTGGCATAATACCACCTAAAAGGTAAACTCATAAATTATGGTCCATGGAACAGAAAATGGTTATTTGATATATTTAGAACCACATAAGTAAGCAAAAAAGGAACATTTACACCACTATAATAAAATTGCAGTGGGTGCAGAATAGTTGAACAAAGCCAAAGCTTTAGTTCATGGTGGAAAACTTATTTATGTCTGAACAATTTTATCACAGAAAATATCAACTTATTAAGATTAACACGTCTATAATTTTTAATTTAGATATATTTGAAAAAAAAAAAACAAAAACATTTTCTTCACATTTTACCTCACATGAATCTATAGTTCTACATTAAAATCCAAAAGACATGAGAGTAGGCTTTATATTATTAATGATTCTATTAATGAAAGAATGGTATCACAAAGCATGAGAAGGAGGAGGTTTCTTATAAATTCATTATGAATAACAGCTGTAACCTATGGCCCATGGCAACAGAAAATGGTTATTTGATATCATAAGAACCACATAAGTAAGCAAAAAAAGAAAATTTACACCGCTATAATAAAATTGCAGTGGGTGCAGAGTAGTTGATCGAAGCCAAAGCTTTCGTTCAGGGTGGTAAACTTATTTATGTCTGAACAATTTTATCACAGAAAATATCAACTTATTAAGATTAACACGTCTATAATTTTTAATTTAGATATATTTTGAAAAAAAACAAAAACATTTTCTTCACATTTTACCTCACACAAATCTACAGTTCTATATTAAAATCCGAAAGACAAAAGACTATGCTTTATATCATTAAAGATTCTTTTAATAATAGAATTGTATTATTATTTTATATTAAATCAAAACTTTATTCAAAATTTTGAAAAATCTTTTTCTCTCATTTTGCCTCAGACAAATCCAAACCATGGTAAATGCCTGGCATAATACCACCTAAAAGGTAAACTCATAAATTATGGTCCATGGCAACAGAAAATGGTTATTTGATATATTTAGAACCACATAAGTAAGCAAAAAAAAAAAGGAACATTTACACCACTATAATAAAATTGCAGTGGGTGCAGAATAGTTGAACAAAGCCAAAGCTTTAGTTCATGGTGGAAAACTTATTTATGTCTGAACAATTTTATCACAGAAAATGTCAACTTATTAACATTAACACGTCTATAATTTTTAATTTAGATATATTTAAAAAAAAACAAAGAACATTTTCTTCACATTTTACCTCACATGAATCTATAGTTCTACATTAAAATCCAAAAGACATGAGAGTAGCCTTTATATTATTAATGATTCTTTTAATGAAAGAATGGTATCACAAAAGCATGAGAAGGAGGAGGTTTCTTATAAATTCATTATGAATTACGGCTGTAACCTATGGCCCATAGCAACAGAAAATAGTTATTTGATATCTTACAACCACATAAGTGAGCAAAAAAGAACATTTACACCGCTATAATAACATTGCAGTGGGAGCAGAATAGGTGAACAAAGCCAAAGCTTTAGTTCATGGTGGAAAACTTATTTATGTCTGAACAATTTTATCACAGAAAATATCAACTTATTAAGATCAACACGTCTATAATTTTTAATTTAGATATATTTTGAAAAAAAACAAAAACATTTTCTTCACATTTTACGTCGTCCAATCCACAGTTCTATATTAAAATCCGAAAGACAAAAGACTATGCTTTATATCATTAAAGATTCTTTTAATAATAGAATTGTATTATTATTTTATATTAAATCAAAACTTTATTCAAAATTTTGAAAAATCTTTTTCTCTCATTTTGCCTCAGACAAATCCAAACCATGGTAAATGCCTGGCATAATACCACCTAAAAGGTAAACTCATAAATTATGGTCCATGGCAACAGAAAATGGTTATTTGATATATTTAGAACCACATAAGTAAGCAAAAAAGGAACATTTACACCACTATAATAAAATTGCAGTGGGTGTAGAATAGTTGAACAAAGCCAAAGCTTTAGTTCATGGTGGAAAACTTATTTATGTCTGAACAATTTTATCACAGAAAATATCAACTTATTAAGATTAACACGTCTATAATTTTTAATTTAGATATATTTTGAAAAAAAAAACAAAAACATTTTCTTCACATTTTACCTCACATGAATCTATAGTTCTACATTAAAATCCAAAAGACATGAGAGTAGCCTTTATATTATTAATGATTCTTTTAATAATAGAATTGTATTATTATTTTATATTAAATCAAAACTTTATTCAAAATATTGAAAAATCTTTTTCTCTCATTTTGCCTCAGACAAATCCAAACCATGGTAAATGCCTGGCATAATACCACCTAAAAGGTAAACTCATAAATTATGGTCCATGGCAACAGAAAATGGTTATTTGATATATTTAGAACCACATAAGTAAGCAAAAAAGGAACATTTACACCACTATAATAAAATTGCAGTGGGTGCAGAATAGTTGAACAAAGCCAAAGCTTTAGTTCATGGTGGAAAACTTATTTATGTCTGAACAATTTTATCACAGAAAATATCAACTTATTAAGATTAACACGTCTATAATTTTTAATTTAGATATATTTTGAAAAAAAAAAAAACAAAAACATTTTCTTCACATTTTACGTCACACACAAATCTACAGTTCTATATTAAAATCCGAAAGACAAAAGACTATGCTTTATATCATTAAAGATTCTTTTAATAATAGAATTGTATTATTATTTTATATTAAATCAAAACTTTATTCAAAATTTTGAAAAATCTTTTTCTCTCATTTTGCCTCAGACAAATCCAAACCATGGTAAATGCCTGGCATAATACCACCTAAAAGGTAAACTCATAAATTATGGTCCATGGCAACAGAAAATGGTTATTTGATATATTTAGAACCACATAAGTAAGCAAAAAAGGAACATTTACACCACTATAATAAAATTGCAGTGGGTGCAGAATAGTTGAACAAAGCCAAAGCTTTAGTTCATGGTGGAAAACTTATTTATGTCTGAACAATTTTATCACAGAAAATATCAACTTATTAAGATCAACACGTCTATAATTTTTAATTTAGATATATTTTGAAAAAAAAAACAAAAACATTTTCTTCACATTTTACGTCACACAAATCTACAGTTCTATATTAAAATCCGAAAGAAAAAGACTATGCTTTATATCATTAAAGATTCTTTTAATAATAGAATTGTATTATTATTTTATATTAAATCAAAACTTTATTCAAAATTTTGAAAAATCTTTTTCTCTCATTTTGCCTCAGACAAATCCAAACCATGGTAAATGCCTGGCATAATACCACCTAAAAGGTAAACTCATAAATTATGGTCCATGGCAACAGAAAATGGTTATTTGATATATTTAGAACCACATAAGTAAGCAAAAAAGGAACATTTACACCACTATAATAAAATTGCAGTGGGTGCAGAATAGTTGAACAAAGCCAAAGCTTTAGTTCATGGTGGAAAACTTATTTATGTCTGAACAATTTTATCACAGAAAATGTCAACTTATTAAGATTAACACGTCTATAATTTTTAATTTAGATATATTTTGAAAAAAAAAAAACAAAAACATTTTCTTCACATTTTACGTCACACAAATCTACAGTTCTATATTAAAATCCGAAAGACAAAAGACTATGCTTTATATCATTAAAGATTCTTTTAATAATAGAATTGTATTATTATTTTATATTAAATCAAAACTTTATTCAAAATTTTGAAAAATCTTTTTCTCTCATTTTGCCTCAGACAAATCCAAACCATGGTAAATGCCTGGCATAATACCACCTAAAAGGTAAACTCATAAATTATGGTCCATGGCAACAGAAAATGGTTATTTGATATATTTAGAACCACATAAGTAAGCAAAAAAGGAACATTTACACCACTATAATAAAATTGCAGTGGGTGTAGAATAGTTGAACAAAGCCAAAGCTTTAGTTCATGGTGGAAAACTTATTTATGTCTGAACAATTTTATCACAGAAAATATCAACTTATTAAGATTAACACGTCTATAATTTTTAATTTAGATATATTTTGAAAAAAAAAACAAAAACATTTTCTTCACATTTTACCTCACATGAATCTATAGTTCTACATTAAAATCCAAAAGACATGAGAGTAGCCTTTATATTATTAATGATTCTTTTAATAATAGAATTGTATTATTATTTTATATTAAATCAAAACTTTATTCAAAATATTGAAAAATCTTTTTCTCTCATTTTGCCTCAGACAAATCCAAACCATGGTAAATGCCTGGCATAATACCACCTAAAAGGTAAACTCATAAATTATGGTCCATGGCAACAGAAAATGGTTATTTGATATATTTAGAACCACATAAGTAAGCAAAAAAAAAGGAACATTTACACCACTATAATAAAATTGCAGTGGGTGCAGAATAGTTGAACAAAGCCAAAGCTTTAGTTCATGGTGGAAAACTTATTTATGTCTGAACAATTTTATCACAGAAAATATCAACTTATTAAGATTAACACGTCTATAATTTTTAATTTAGATATATTTTGAAAAAAAAAACAAAAAACATTTTCTTCACATTTTACCTCACATGAATCTATAGTTCTACATTAAAATCCAAAAGACATGAGAGTAGCCTTTATATTATTAATGATTCTTTTAATAATAGAATTGTATTATTATTTTATATTAAATCAAAACTTTATTCAAAATATTGAAAAATCTTTTTTTCTCTCATTTTGCCTCAGACAAATCCAAACCATGGTAAATGCCTGGCATAATACCACCTAAAAGGTAAACTCATAAATTATGGTCCATGGCAACAGAAAATGGTTATTTCATACATTTAGAACCACATAAGTAAGCAAAAAAGGAACATTTACACCACTATAATAAAATTGCAGTGGGTGCAGAATAGTTGAACAAAGCCAAAGCTTTAGTTCATGGTGGAAAACTTATTTATGTCTGAACAATTTTATCACAGAAAATATCAACTTATTAAGATTAACACGTCTATAATTTTTAATTTAGATATATTTTGAAAAAAAAAAAAAAAAACATTTTCTTCACATTTTACGTCACACAAATCTACAGTTCTATATTAAAATCCGAAAGACAAAAGACTATGCTTTATATCATTAAAGATTCTTTTAATAATAGAATTGTATTATTATTTTATATTAAATCAAAACTTTATTCAAAATATTGAAAAATCTTTTTCTCTCATTTTGCCTCAGACAAATCCAAACCATGGTAAATGCCTGGCATAATACCACCTAAAAGGTAAACTCATAAATTATGGTCCATGGCAACAGAAAATGGTTATTTGATATATTTAGAACCACATAAGTAAGCAAAAAAGGAACATTTACACCACTATAATAAAATTGCAGTGGGTGCAGAATAGTTGAACAAAGCCAAAGCTTTAGTTCATGGTGGAAAACTTATTTATGTCTGAACAATTTTATCACAGAAAATATCAACTTATTAAGATTAACACGTCTATAATTTTTAATTTAGATATATTTTGAAAAAAAAAACAAAAAACATTTTCTTCACATTTTACCTCACATGAATCTATAGTTCTACATTAAAATCCAAAAGACATGAGAGTAGCCTTTATATTATTAATGATTCTTTTAATAATAGAATTGTATTATTATTTTATATTAAATCAAAACTTTATTCAAAATATTGAAAAATCTTTTTCTCTCATTTTGCCTCAGACAAATCCAAACCATGGTAAATGCCTGGCATAATACCACCTAAAAGGTAAACTCATAAATTATGGTCCATGGCAACAGAAAATGGTTATTTCATATATTTAGAACCACATAAGTAAGCAAAAAAGGAACATTTACACCACTATAATAAAATTGCAGTGGGTGCAGAATAGTTGAACAAAGCCAAAGCTTTAGTTCATGGTGGAAAACTTATTTATGTCTGAACAATTTTATCACAGAAAATATCAACTTATTAAGATTAACACGTCTATAATTTTTAATTTAGATATATTTTGAAAAAAAAAAAAAAAAAAAAAACATTTTCTTCACATTTTACGTCACACAAATCTACAGTTCTATATTAAAATCCGAAAGACAAAAGACTATGCTTTATATCATTAAAGATTCTTTTAATAATAGAATTGTATTATTATTTTATATTAAATCAAAACTTTATTCAAAATATTGAAAAATCTTTTTCTCTCATTTTGCCTCAGACAAATCCAAACCATGGTAAATGCCTGGCATAATACCACCTAAAAGGTAAACTCATAAATTATGGTCCATGGCAACAGAAAATGGTTATTTGATATATTTAGAACCACATAAGTAAGCAAAAAAGGAACATTTACACCACTATAATAAAATTGCAGTGGGTGCAGAATAGTTGAACAAAGCCAAAGCTTTAGTTTATGGTGGAAAAACTTATTTATGTCTGAACAATTTTATCACAGAAAATATCAACTTATTAAGATTAACACGTCTATAATTTTTAATTTAGATATATTTTGAAAAAAAAAAAAAAAAAAAAAAAACATTTTCTTCACATTTTACCTCGCATGAATCTATAGTTCTACATTAAAATCCAAAAGACATGAGAGTAGCCTTTATATTATTAATGATTCTTTTAATGAAAGAATGGTATCACAAAGCATGAGAAGGAGGAGGTTTCTTATAAATTCATTATGAATTACGGCTGTAACCTATGGCCCATGGCAACAGAAAATGGTTATTTGATTTCATAAGAACCACATAAGTAAGCAAAAAAGGAAAATTTACACCGCTATAATAAAATTGCAGTGGGTGCAGAGTAGTTGATCGAAGCCAAAGCTTTCGTTCAGGGTGGTAAACTTATTTATGTCTGAACAATTTTATCACAGAAAATATCAACTTATTAAGATTAACACATCTATAATTTTTAATTTAGATATATTTTGAAAAAAAAAACAAAAACATTTTCTTCACATTTTACCTCACACAAATCTACAGTTCTATATTAAAATCCGAAAAGACAAAAGACTATGCTTTATATCATTAAAGATTCTTTTAATAATAGAATTGTATTATTATTTTATATTAAATCAAAACTTTATTCAAAATTTTGAAAAATCTTTTTCTCTCATTTTGCCTCAGACAAATCCAAACCATGGTAAATGCCTGGCATAATACCACCTAAAAGGTAAACTCATAAATTATGGTCCATGGCAACAGAAAATGGTTATTTGATATATTTAGAACCACATAAGTAAGCAAAAAAGGAACATTTACACCACTATAATAAAATTGCAGTGGGTGCAGAATAGTTGAACAAAGCCAAAGCTTTAGTTCATGGTGGAAAACTTATTTATGTCTGAACAATTTTATCACAGAAAATGTCAACTTATTAACATTAACACGTCTAAAATTTTTAATTTAGATATATTTAAAAAAAAACAAAGAACATTTTCTTCACATTTTACCTCACATGAATCTATAGTTCTACATAAAAATCCAAAAGACATGAGAGTAGCCTTTATATTATTAATGATTCTTTTAATGAAAGAATGGTATCACAAAGCATGAGAAGGAGGAGGTTTCTTATATATTCATTATGAATTACGGCTGTAACCTATGGCCCATAGCAACAGAAAATGGTTATTTGATATCTTACAACCACATAAGTGAGCAAAAAAGGAACATTTACACCGCTATAATAACATTGCAGTGGGAGCAGAATAGTTGAACAAAGCCAAAGCTTTAGTTCATGGTGGAAAACTTATTTATGTCTGAACAATTTTATCACAGAAAATATCAACTTATTAAGATTAACACGTCTATAATTTTTAATTTAGATATATTTTGAAAAAAAAAAAAACAAAAACGTTTTCTTCACATTTTACGTCACACAAATCTACAGTTCTATATTAAAATCCGAAAGACAAAAGACTATGCTTTATATCATTAAAGATTCTTTTAATAATAGAATTGTATTATTATTTTATATTAAATCAAAACTTTATTCAAAATTTTGAAAAATCTTTTTCTCTCATTTTGCCTCAGACAAATCCAAACCATGGTAAATGCCTGGCATAATACCACCTAAAAGGTAAACTCATAAATTATGGTCCATGGCAACAGAAAATGGTTATTTGATATATTTAGAACCACATAAGTAAGCAAAAAAGGAACATTTACACCACTATAATAAAATTGCAGTGGGTGTAGAATAGTTGAACAAAGCCAAAGCTTTAGTTCATGGTGGAAAACTTATTTATGTCTGAACAATTTTATCACAGAAAATATCAACTTATTAAGATTAACACGTCTATAATTTTTAATTTAGATATATTTTGAAAAAAAAAAAAACAAAAACATTTTCTTCACATTTTACCTCACATGAATCTATAGTTCTACATTAAAATCCAAAAGACATGAGAGTAGCCTTTATATTATTAATGATTCTTTTAATAATAGAATTGTATTATTATTTTATATTAAATCAAAACTTTATTCAAAATATTGAAAAATCTTTTTCTCTCATTTTGCCTCAGACAAATCCAAACCATGGTAAATGCCTGGCATAATACCACCTAAAAGGTAAACTCATAAATTATGGTCCATGGCAACAGAAAATGGTTATTTGATATATTTAGAACCACATAAGTAAGCAAAAAAGGAACATTTACACCACTATAATAAAATTGCAGTGGGTGCAGAATAGTTGAACAAAGCCAAAGCTTTAGTTCATGGTGGAAAACTTATTTATGTCTGAACAATTTTATCACAGAAAATATCAACTTATTAAGATTAACACGTCTATAATTTTTAATTTAGATATATTTTGAAAAAAAAAAACAAAAAACATTTTCTTCACATTTTACCTCACATGAATCTATAGTTCTACATTAAAATCCAAAAAAGACATGAGAGTAGCCTTTATATTATTAATGATTCTTTTAATAATAGAATTGTATTATTATTTTATATTAAATCAAAACTTTATTCAAAATATAGAAAAATCTTTTTCTCTCATTTTGCCTCAGACAAATCCAAACCATGGTAAATGCCTGGCATAATACCACCTAAAAGGTAAACTCATAAATTATGGTCCATGGCAACAGAAAATGGTTATTTGATATATTTAGAACCACACAAGTAAGCAAAAAAGGAACATTTACACCACTATAATAAAATTGCAGTGGGTGCAGAATAGTTGAACAAAGCCAAAGCTTTAGTTCATGGTGGAAAACTTATTTATGTCTGAACAATTTTATCACAGAAAATATCAACTTATTAAGATTAACACGTCTATAATTTTTAATTTAGATATATTTTGAAAAAAAAAAAAAACATTTTCTTCACATTTTACGTCACACAAATCTACAGTTCTATATTAAAATCCGAAAGACAAAAGACTATGCTTTATATCATTAAAGATTCTTTTAATAATAGAATTGTATTATTATTTTATATTAAATCAAAACTTTATTCAAAATATTGAAAAATCTTTTTCTCTCATTTTGCCTCAGACAAATCCAAACCATGGTAAATGCCTGGCATAATACCACCTAAAAGGTAAACTCATAAATTATGGTCCATGGCAACAGAAAATGGTTATTTCATATATTTAGAACCACATAAGTAAGCAAAAAAGGAACATTTACACCACTATAATAAAATTGCAGTGGGTGCAGAATAGTTGAACAAAGCCAAAGCTTTAGTTCATGGTGGAAAACTTATTTATGTCTGAACAATTTATCACAGAAAATATCAACTTATTAAGATTAACACGTCTATAATTTTTAATTTAGATATATTTTGAAAAAAAAAAAAAAAAACATTTTCTTCACATTTTACGTCACACAAATCTACAGTTCTATATTAAAATCCGAAAGACAAAAGACTATGCTTTATATCATTAAAGATTCTTTTAATAATAGAATTGTATTATTATTTTATATTAAATCAAAACTTTATTCAAAATTTTGAAAAATCTTTTTCTCTCATTTTGCCTCAGACAAATCCAAACCATGGTAAATGCCTGGCATAATACCACCTAAAAGGTAAACTCATAAATTATGGTCCATGGCAACAGAAAATGGTTATTTGATATATTTAGAACCACATAAGTAAGCAAAAAAGGAACATTTACACCACTATAATAAAATTGCAGTGGGTGTAGAATAGTTGAACAAAGCCAAAGCTTTAGTTCATGGTGGAAAACTTATTTATGTCTGAACAATTTTATCACAGAAAATATCAACTTATTAAGATTAACACGTCTATAATTTTTAATTTAGATATATTTTGAAAAAAAAAACAAAAACATTTTCTTCACATTTTACCTCACATGAATCTATAGTTCTACATTAAAATCCAAAAGACATGAGAGTAGCCTTTATATTATTAATGATTCTTTTAATAATAGAATTGTATTATTATTTTATATTAAATCAAAACTTTATTCAAAATATTGAAAAATCTTTTTCTCTCATTTTGCCTCAGACAAATCCAAACCATGGTAAATGCCTGGCATAATACCACCTAAAAGGTAAACTCATAAATTATGGTCCATGGCAACAGAAAATGGTTATTTGATATATTTAGAACCACATAAGTAAGCAAAAAAGGAACATTTACACCACTATAATAAAATTGCAGTGGGTGCAGAATAGTTGAACAAAGCCAAAGCTTTAGTTCATGGTGGAAAACTTATTTATGTCTGAACAATTTTATCACAGAAAATATCAACTTATTAAGATTAACACGTCTATAATTTTTAATTTAGATATATTTTGAAAAAAAAAAAAAAAAAATTTTTTCTTCACATTTTACCTCACATGAATCTATAGTTCTACATTAAAATCCAAAAGACATGAGAGTAGCCTTTATATTATTAATGATTCTTTTAATAATAGAATTGTATTATTATTTTATATTAAATCAAAACTTTATTCAAAATATTGAAAAATCTTTTTCTCTCATTTTGCCTCAGACAAATCCAAACCATGGTAAATGCCTGGCATAATACCACCTAAAAGGTAAACTCATAAATTATGGTCCATGGCAACAGAAAATGGTTATTTGATATATTTAGAACCACATAAGTAAGCAAAAAAGGAACATTTACACCACTATAATAAAATTGCAGTGGGTGCAGGATAGTTGAACAAAGCCAAAGCTTTAGTTCATGGTGGAAAACTTATTTATGTCTGAACAATTTTATCACAGAAAATGTCAACTTATTAACATTAACACGTCTAAAATTTTTAATTTAGATATATTTAAAAAAAAACAAAGAACATTTTCTTCACATTTTACCTCACATGAATCTATAGTTCTACATTAAAATCCAAAAGACATGAGAGTAGCCTTTATATTATTAATGATTCTTTTAATGAAAGAATGGTATCACAAAGCATGAGAAGGAGGAGGTTTCTTATAATTCATTATGAATTACGGCTGTAACCTATGGCCCATAGCAACAGAAAATGGTTATTTGATATCTTACAACCACATAAGTGAGCAAAAAAGGAACATTTACACCGCTATAATAACATTGCAGTGGGAGCAGAATAGTTGAACAAAGCCAAAGCTTTAGTTCATGGTGGAAAACTTATTTATGTCTGAACAATTTTATCACAGAAAATATCAACTTATTAAGATTAACACGTCTATAATTTTTAATTTAGATATATTTTGAAAAAAAAAAAAAACAAAAACGTTTTCTTCACATTTTACGTCACACAAATCTACAGTTCTATATTAAAATCCGAAAGACAAAAGACTATGCTTTATATCATTAAAGATTCTTTTAATAATAGAATTGTATTATTATTTTATATTAAATCAAAACTTTATTCAAAATTTTGAAAAATCTTTTTCTCTCATTTTGCCTCAGACAAATCCAAACCATGGTAAATGCCTGGCATAATACCACCTAAAAGGTAAACTTATAAATTATGGTCCATGGCAACAGAAAATGGTTATTAGATATATTTAGAACCACATAAGTAAGCAAAAAAGGAACATTTACACCACTATAATAAAATTGCAGTGGGTGTAGAATAGTTGAACAAAGCCAAAGCTTTAGTTCATGGTGGAAAACTTATTTATGTCTGAACAATTTTATCACAGAAAATATCAACTTATTAAGATTAACACGTCTATAATTTTTAATTTAGATATATTTTGAAAAAAAACAAAAACATTTTCTTCACATTTTACCTCACATGAATCTATAGTTCTACATTAAAATCCAAAAGACATGAGAGTAGCCTTTATATTATTAATGATTCTTTTAATAATAGAATTGTATTATTATTTTATATTAAATCAAAACTTTATTCAAAATATTGAAAAATCTTTTTCTCTCATTTTGCCTCAGACAAATCCAAACCATGGTAAATGCCTGGCATAATACCACCTAAAAGGTAAACTCATAAATTATGGTCCATGGCAACAGAAAATGGTTATTTGATATATTTAGAACCACATAAGTAAGCAAAAAAGGAACATTTACACCACTATAATAAAATTGCAGTGGGTGCAGAATAGTTGAACAAAGCCAAAGCTTTAGTTCATGGTGGAAAACTTATTTATGTATGAACAATTTTATCACAGAAAATATCAACTTATTAAGATTAACACGTCTATAATTTTTAATTTAGATATATTTTGAAAAAAAAAAAAAAAAAAAACATTTTCTTCACATTTTACCTCACATGAATCTATAGTTCTACATTAAAATCCAAAAGACATGAGAGTAGCCTTTATATTATTAATGATTCTTTTAATAATAGAATTGTATTATTATTTTATATTAAATCAAAACTTTATTCAAAATATTGAAAAATCTTTTTCTCTCATTTTGCCTCAGACAAATCCAAACCATGGTAAATGCCTGGCATAATACCACCTAAAAGGTAAACTCATAAATTATGGTCCATGGCAACAGAAAATGGTTATTTGATATATTTAGAACCACATAAGTAAGCAAAAAAGGAACATTTACACCACTATAATAAAATTGCAGTGGGTGCAGAATAGTTGAACAAAGCCAAAGCTTTAGTTCATGGTGGAAAACTTATTTATGTCTGAACAATTTTATCACAGAAAATATCAACTTATTAACATTAAACGTCTATAATTTTTAATTTAGATATATTTTGAAAAAAAAAACAAAAAACATTTTCTTCACATTTTACCTCACATGAATCTATAGTTCTACATTAAAATCCAAAAGACATGAGAGTAGCCTTTATATTATTAATGATTCTTTTAATAATAGAATTGTATTATTATTTTATATTAAATCAAAACTTTATTCAAAATATTGAAAAATCTTTTTCTCTCATTTTGCCTCAGACAAATCCAAACCATGGTAAATGCCTGGCATAATACCACCTAAAAGGTAAACTCATAAATTATGGTCCATGGCAACAGAAAATGGTTATTTCATATATTTAGAACCACATAAGTAAGCAAAAAAGGAACATTTACACCACTATAATAAAATTGCAGTGGGTGCAGAATAGTTGAACAAAGCCAAAGCTTTAGTTCATGGTGGAAAACTTATTTATGTCTGAACAATTTTATCACAGAAAATATCAACTTATTAAGATTAACACGTCTATAATTTTTAATTTAGATATATTTTGAAAAAAAAAAAAAAAAACATTTTCTTCACATTTTACGTCACACAAATCTACAGTTCTATATTAAAATCCGAAAGACAAAAGACTATGCTTTATATCATTAAAGATTCTTTTAATAATAGAATTGTATTATTATTTTTATATTAAATCAAAACTTTATTCAAAATATTGAAAAATCTTTTTCTCTCATTTTGCCTCAGACAAATCCAAACCATGGTAAATGCCTGGCATAATACCACCTAAAAGGTAAACTCATAAATTATGGTCCATGGCAACAGAAAATGGTTATTTGATATATTTAGAACCACATAAGTAAGCAAAAAAGGAACATTTACACCACTATAATAAAATTGCAGTGGGTGCAGAATAGTTGAACAAAGCCAAAGCTTTAGTTCATGGTGGAAAACTTATTTATGTCTGAACAATTTTATCACAGAAAATATCAACTTATTAAGATTAACACGTCTATAATTTTTAATTTAGATATATTTTGAAAAAAAAAAAAAACAAAAACATTTTCTTCACATTTTACCTCGCATGAATCTATAGTTCTACATTAAAATCCAAAAGACATGAGAGTAGCCTTTATATTATTAATGATTCTTTTAATGAAAGAATGGTATCACAAAGCATGAGAAGGAGGAGGTTTCTTATAAATTCATTATGAATTACGGCTGTAACCTATGGCCCATGGCAACAGAAAATGGTTATTTGATTTCATAAGAACCACATAAGTAAGCAAAAAAGGAAAATTTACACCGCTATAATAAAATTGCAGTGGGTGCAGAGTAGTTGATCGAAGCCAAAGCTTTCGTTCAGGGTGGTAAACTTATTTATGTCTGAACAATTTTATCACAGAAAATATCAACTTATTAAGATTAACACGTCTATAATTTTTAATTTAGATATATTTTGAAAAAAAAAAAAAACAAAAACATTTTCTTCACATTTTACCTCACACAAATCTACAGTTCTATATTAAAATCCGAAAGACAAAAGACTATGCTTTATATCATTAAAGATTCTTTTAATAATAGAATTGTATTATTATTTTATATTAAATCAAAACTTTATTCAAAATTTTGAAAAATCTTTTTCTCTCATTTTGCCTCAGACAAATCCAAACCATGGTAAATGCCTGGCATAATACCACCTAAAAGGTAAACTCATAAATTATGGTCCATGGCAACAGAAAATGGTTATTTGATATATTTAGAACCACATAAGTAAGCAAAAAAGGAACATTTACACCACTATAATAAAATTGCAGTGGGTGCAGAATAGTTGAACAAAGCCAAAGCTTTAGTTCATGGTGGAAAACTTATTTATGTCTGAACAATTTTATCACAGAAAATGTCAACTTATTAACATTAACACGTCTAAAATTTTTAATTTAGATATATTTGAAAAAAAAAAAAAACAAAGAACATTTTCTTCACATTTTACCTCACATGAATCTATAGTTCTACATTAAAATCCAAAAGACATGAGAGTAGCCTTTATATTATTAATGATTCTTTTAATGAAAGAATGGTATCACAAAGCATGAGAAGGAGGAGGTTTCTTATATATTCATTATGAATTACGGCTGTAACCTATGGCCCATAGCAACAGAAAATGGTTATTTGATATCTTACAACCACATAAGTGAGCAAAAAAGGAACATTTACACCGCTATAATAACATTGCAGTGGGAGCAGAATAGTTGAACAAAGCCAAAGCTTTAGTTCATGGTGGAAAACTTATTTATGTCTGAACAATTTTATCACAGAAAATATCAACTTATTAAGATTAACACGTCTATAATTTTTAATTTAGATATATTTTGAAAAAAAAAACAAAAACGTTTTCTTCACATTTTACCTCACACAAATCTACAGTTCTATATTAAAATCCGAAAGACAAAAGACTATGCTTTATATCATTAAAGATTCTTTTAATAATAGAATTGTATTATTATTTTATATTAAATCAAAACTTTATTCAAAATTTTGAAAAATCTTTTTCTCTCATTTTGCCTCAGACAAATCCAAACCATGGTAAATGCCTGGCATAATACCACCTAAAAGGTAAACTCATAAATTATGGTCCATGGCAACAGAAAATGGTTATTTTATTTGATATCTTACAACCACATAAGTGAGCAAAGCCAAAGCTTTAGTTCATGGTGGAAAACTTATTTATGTCTGAACAATTTTATCACAGAAAATATCAACTTATTAAGATTAACACGTCTATAATTTTTAATTTAGATATATTTTGAAAAAAAAACAAAAACATTTTCTTCACATTTTACGTCACACAAATCTACAGTTCTATATTAAAATCCGAAAGACAAAAGACTATGCTTTATATCATTAAAGATTCTTTTAATAATAGAATTGTATTATTATTTTATATTAAATCAAAACTTTATTCAAAATTTTGAAAAATCTTTTTCTCTCATTTTGCCTCAGACAAATCCAAACCATGGTAAATGCCTGGCATAATACCACCTAAAAGGTAAACTCATAAATTATGGTCCATGGCAACAGAAAATGGTTATTAGATATATTTAGAACCACATAAGTAAGCAAAAAAGGAACATTTACACCACTATAATAAAATTGCAGTGGGTGTAGAATAGTTGAACAAAGCCAAAGCTTTAGTTCATGGTGGAAAACTTATTTATGTCTGAACAATTATATCACAGAAAATATCAACTTATTAAGATTAACACGTCTATAATTTTTAATTTAGATATATTTTGAAAAAAAAAACAAAAACATTTTCTTCACATTTTACCTCACATGAATCTATAGTTCTACATTAAAATCCAAAAGACATGAGAGTAGCCTTTATATTATTAATGATTCTTTTAATAATAGAATTGTATTATTATTTTATATTAAATCAAAACTTTATTCAAAATATTGAAAAATCTTTTTCTCTCATTTTGCCTCAGACAAATCCAAACCATGGTAAATGCCTGGCATAATACCACCTAAAAGGTAAACTCATAAATTATGGTCCATGGCAACAGAAAATGGTTATTTGATATATTTAGAACCACATAAGTAAGCAAAAAAGGAACATTTACACCACTATAATAAAATTGCAGTGGGTGCAGAATAGTTGAACAAAGCCAAAGCTTTAGTTCATGGTGGAAAACTTATTTATGTCTGAACAATTTTATCACAGAAAATATCAACTTATTAAGATTAACACGTCTATAATTTTTAATTTAGATATATTTTGAAAAAAAAAAAAAAAAACATTTCTTCACATTTTACCTCACATGAATCTATAGTTCTACATTAAAATCCAAAAGACATGAGAGTAGCCTTTATATTATTAATGATTCTTTTAATAATAGAATTGTATTATTATTTTATATTAAATCAAAACTTTATTCAAAATATTGAAAAATCTTTTTCTCTCATTTTGCCTCAGACAAATCCAAACCATGGTAAATGCCTGGCATAATACCACCTAAAAGGTAAACTCATAAATTATGGTCCATGGCAACAGAAAATGGTTATTTGATATATTTAGAACCACATAAGTAAGCAAAAAAGGAACATTTACACCACTATAATAAAATTGCAGTGGGTGCAGAATAGTTGAACAAAGCCAAAGCTTTAGTTCATGGTGGAAAACTTATTTATGTCTGAACAATTTTATCACAGAAAATATCAACTTATTAACATTAAACGTCTATAATTTTTAATTTAGATATATTTTGAAAAAAAACAAAAAAAAACATTTTCTTCACATTTTACCTCACATGAATCTATAGTTCTACATTAAAATCCAAAAGACATGAGAGTAGCCTTTATATTATTAAAGATTCTTTTAATAATAGAATTGTATTATTATTTTATATTAAATCAAAACTTTATTCAAAATTTTGAAAAATCTTTTTCTCTCATTTTGCCTCAGACAAATCCAAACCATGGTAAATGCCTGGCATAATACCACCTAAAAGGTAAACTCATAAATTATGGTCCATGGCAACAGAAAATGGTTATTTGATATATTTAGAACCACATAAGTAAGCAAAAAAGGAACATTTACACCACTATAATAAAATTGCAGTGGGTGCAGAATAGTTGAACAAAGCCAAAGCTTTAGTTCATGGTGGAAAACTTATTTATGTCTGAACAATTTTATCACAGAAAATGTCAACTTATTAACATTAACACGTCTAAAATTTTTAATTTAGATATATTTAAAAAAAAAACAAAGAACATTTTCTTCACATTTTACCTCACATGAATCTATAGTTCTACATTAAAATCCAAAAGACATGAGAGTAGCCTTTATATTATTAATGATTCTTTTAATGAAAGAATGGTATCACAAAGCATGAGAAGGAGGAGGTTTCTTATATATTCATTATGAATTACGGCTGTAACCTATGGCCCATAGCAACAGAAAATGGTTATTTGATATCTTACAACCACATAAGTGAGCAAAAAAGGAACATTTACACCGCTATAATAACATTGCAGTGGGAGCAGAATAGTTGAACAAAGCCAAAGCTTTAGTTCATGGTGGAAAACTTATTTATGTCTGAACAATTTTATCACAGAAAATATCAACTTATTAAGATTAACACGTCTATAATTTTTAATTTAGATATATTTTGAAAAAAAAACAAAAACATTTTCTTCACATTTTACCTCACACAAATCTACAGTTCTATATTAAAATCCGAAAGACAAAAGACTATGCTTTATATCATTAAAGATTCTTTTAATAATAGAATTGTATTATTATTTTATATTAAATCAAAACTTTATTCAAATTTTTGAAAAATCTTTTTCTCTCATTTTGCCTCAGACAAATCCAAACCATGGTAAATGCCTGGCATAATACCACCTAAAAGGTAAACTCATAAATTATGGTCCATGGCAACAGAAAATGGTTATTTGATATCTTACAACCACATAAGTGAGCAAAGCCAAAGCTTTAGTTCATGGTGGAAAAACTTATTTATGTCTGAACAATTTTATCACAGAAAATATCAACTTATTAAGATTAACACGTCTATAATTTTTAATTTAGATATATTTTGAAAAAAAAAAAAAAAACAAAAACATTTTCTTCACATTTTACGTCACACAAATCTACAGTTCTATATTAAAATCCGAAAGACAAAAGACTATGCTTTATATCATTAAAGATTCTTTTAATAATAGAATTGTATTATTATTTTATATTAAATCAAAACTTTATTCAAAATTTTGAAAAATCTTTTTCTCTCATTTTGCCTCAGACAAATCCAAACCATGGTAAATGCCTGGCATAATACCACCTAAAAGGTAAACTCATAAATTATGGTCCATGGCAACAGAAAATGGTTATTAGATATATTTAGAACCACATAAGTAAGCAAAAAAGGAACATTTACACCACTATAATAAAATTGCAGTGGGTGTAGAATAGTTGAACAAAGCCAAAGCTTTAGTTCATGGTGGAAAACTTATTTATGTCTGAACAATTATATCACAGAAAATATCAACTTATTAAGATTAACACGTCTATAATTTTTAATTTAGATATATTTTGAAAAAAAACAAAAACATTTTCTTCACATTTTACCTCACATGAATCTATAGTTCTACATTAAAATCCAAAAGACATGAGAGTAGCCTTTATATTATTAATGATTCTTTTAATAATAGAATTGTATTATTATTTTATATTAAATCAAAACTTTATTCAAAATATTGAAAAATCTTTTTCTCTCATTTTGCCTCAGACAAATCCAAACCATGGTAAATGCCTGGCATAATACCACCTAAAAGGTAAACTCATAAATTATGGTCCATGGCAACAGAAAATGGTTATTTGATATATTTAGAACCACATAAGTAAGCAAAAAAGGAACATTTACACCACTATAATAAAATTGCAGTGGGTGCAGAATAGTTGAACAAAGCCAAAGCTTTAGTTCATGGTGGAAAACTTATTTATGTCTGAACAATTTTATCACAGAAAATATCAACTTATTAACATTAAACGTCTATAATTTTTAATTTAGATATATTTTGAAAAAAAACAAAAACATTTTCTTCACATTTTACCTCACATGAATCTATAGTTCTACATTAAAATCCAAAAGACATGAGAGTAGCCTTTATATTATTAAAGATTCTTTTAATAATAGAATTGTATTATTATTTTATATTAAATCAAAACTTTATTCAAAATTTTGAAAAATCTTTTTCTCTCATTTTGCCTCAGACAAATCCAAACCATGGTAAATGCCTGGCATAATACCACCTAAAAGGTAAACTCATAAATTATGGTCCATGGCAACAGAAAATGGTTATTTGATATATTTAGAACCACATAAGTAAGCAAAAAAGGAACATTTACACCACTATAATAAAATTGCAGTGGGTGCAGAATAGTTGAACAAAGCCAAAGCTTTAGTTCATGGTGGAAAACTTATTTATGTCTGAACAATTTTATCACAGAAAATGTCAACTTATTAACATTAACACGTCTAAAATTTTTAATTTAGATATATTTAAAAAAAAACAAAGAACATTTTCTTCACATTTTACCTCACATGAATCTATAGTTCTACATTAAAATCCAAAAGACATGAGAGTAGCCTTTATATTATTAATGATTCTTTTAATGAAATAATGGTATCACAAAGCATGAGAAGGAGGAGGTTTCTTATATATTCATTATGAATTACGGCTGTAACCTATGGCCCATAGCAACAGAAAATGGTTATTTGATATCTTACAACCACATAAGTGAGCAAAAAAGGAACATTTACACCGCTATAATAACATTGCAGTGGGAGCAGAATAGTTGAACAAAGCCAAAGCTTTAGTTCATGGTGGAAAACTTATTTATGTCTGAACAATTTTATCACAGAAAATATCAACTTATTAAGATTAACACGTCTATAATTTTTAATTTAGATATATTTTGAAAAAAAAAAACAAAAACGTTTTCTTCACATTTTACCTCACACAAATCTACAGTTCTATATTAAAATCCGAAAGACAAAAGACTATGCTTTATATCATTAAAGATTCTTTTAATAATAGAATTGTATTATTATTTTATATTAAATCAAAACTTTATTCAAAATTTTGAAAAATCTTTTTCTCTCATTTTGCCTCAGACAAATCCAAACCATGGTAAATGCCTGGCATAATACCACCTAAAAGGTAAACTCATAAATTATGGTCCATGGCAACAGAAAATGGTTATTTGATATCTTACAACCACATAAGTGAGCAAAGCCAAAGCTTTAGTTCATGGTGGAAAACTTATTTATGTCTGAACAATTTTATCACAGAAAATATCAACTTATTAAGATTAACACGTCTATAATTTTTAATTTAGATATATTTTGAAAAAAAAAAAAAACAAAAACATTTTCTTCACATTTTACGTCACACAAATCTACAGTTCTATATTAAAATCCGAAAGACAAAAGACTATGCTTTATATCATTAAAGATTCTTTTAATAATAGAATTGTATTATTATTTTATATTAAATCAAAACTTTATTCAAAATATTGAAAAATCTTTTTCTCTCATTTTGCCTCAGACAAATCCAAACCATGGTAAATGCCTGGCATAATACCACCTAAAAGGTAAACTCATAAATTATGGTCCATGGCAACAGAAAATGGTTATTTGATATATTTAGAACCACATAAGTAAGCAAAAAAGGAACATTTACACCACTATAATAAAATTGCAGTGGGTGCAGAATAGTTGAACAAAGCCAAAGCTTTAGTTCATGGTGGAAAACTTATTTATGTCTGAACAATTTTATCACAGAAAATATCAACTTATTAACATTAAACGTCTATAATTTTTAATTTAGATATATTTTGAAAAAAAAAACAAAAACATTTTCTTCACATTTTACCTCACATGAATCTATAGTTCTACATTAAAATCCAAAAGACATGAGAGTAGCCTTTATATTATTAATGATTCTTTTAATAATAGAATTGTATTATTATTTTATATTAAATCAAAACTTTATACAAAATATTGAAAAATCTTTTTCTCTCATTTTGCCTCAGACAAATCCAAACCATGGTAAATGCCTGGCATAATACCACCTAAAAGGTAAACTCATAAATTATGGTCCATGGCAACAGAAAATGGTTATTTCATATATTTAGAACCACATAAGTAAGCAAAAAAGGAACATTTACACCACTATAATAAAATTGCAGTGGGTGCAGAATAGTTGAACAAAGCCAAAGCTTTAGTTCATGGTGGAAAACTTATTTATGTCTGAACAATTTTATCACAGAAAATATCAACTTATTAAGATTAACACGTCTATAATTTTTAATTTAGATATATTTTGAAAAAAAAAAAAAAAACATTTTCTTCACATTTTACGTCACACAAATCTACAGTTCTATATTAAAATCCGAAAGACAAAAGACTATGCTTTATATCATTAAAGATTCTTTTAATAATAGAATTGTATTATTATTTTATATTAAATCAAAACTTTATTCAAAATATTGAAAAATCTTTTTCTCTCATTTTGCCTCAGACAAATCCAAACCATGGTAAATGCCTGGCATAATACCACCTAAAAGGTAAACTCATAAATTATGGTCCATGGCAACAGAAAATGGTTATTTGATATATTTAGAACCACATAAGTAAGCAAAAAAGGAACATTTACACCACTATAATAAAATTGCAGTGGGTGCAGAATAGTTGAACAAAGCCAAAGCTTTAGTTCATGGTGGAAAACTTATTTATGTCTGAACAATTTTATCACAAAAATATCAACTTATTAAGATTAACACGTCTATAATTTTTAATTTAGATATATTTTGAAAAAAAAAAACAAAAACATTTTCTTCACATTTTACCTCGCATGAATCTATAGTTCTACATTAAAATCCAAAAGACATGAGAGTAGCCTTTATATTATTAATGATTCTTTTAATGAAAGAATGGTATCACAAAGCATGAGAAGGAGGAGGTTTCTTATACAGGGTGAGTATCTCTTAGCGTAAAAAAAAAAATTGGGTGAAACTAGATCAAAAGTGTAGCCAAATGCCGCAGACCTCACCTTTCTATTCCAATCCGTTGCAGATATATGGTAAATAAACGATTTTTTGGAGGAAAGCATGTTTTTTTACGATAAAAGCTGTAATATCTCCATTTTGTTTAAATATTTTTCAAATATTGATCACATTTTCGGATTTAGCAATAAATTTCCTATAAGATCGGAGTAATTTAACCTTGAATTTTACAAACTTGGGACCTAAAAAATATCTTTATCTTCACCTAATTTAGGGAAGTTACAATTTCTTATAATACTTCAGCGCTCACTGCTTTTCATAAAAACAATCCACAAAACTGCAAAGCTCTCAAAAACTTACAAATTTAATAAGCTTTCAAATGATATGTTAAAAGTAATGATTTTGTTTTAATTTCATGGAGAAATTTACTTTTGAAACCGAAAAAACATGGTGTTCTCATTTAGCATACAAATCAGGTACTTTGGTAAATAAGACATTATGATAATCGCTTGATGAAAATCTGTATTTTAAATAAAAGAAACACTTCATTAGAATAAAAAGCAAAGAAAAAATTTGTTAATTTGAAAATAAAAGAATCACTGTCAATAAAGCGCCGCCAGAGTCCGTTATTTTATTAAATTTTCAAAATGTCCTCCATTATTTCGAATGCAGCTTCTTGCTCTCTTTCTCACAGCCCCTACGGTCACTGCTAAAGTCAGACGCTGTTGCAATTTGGCTCCGGCCTCCAGAATTCTCGTCTTTAGGACCTCAATGCTGGTCACTTCTCTGGCATATACCTCGCTTTTTATGTAGCCCCACACATAAAAGTCCATTGGAGCTAAGTCAGGTGACCTAGCTGGCCAATGTATCACACCATTTCTACCTATCCAGGTCGAATATCGTTGGTTCAGCCATTCCCGTACTGCTGCCGAATGATGTGGAGGAGCACCATCGTGTTGGAATATTATGTTTTGCTGAACATCAAGTGGAATGTCGTGAATAAGTTGTGGTAGAATATTTTGTAAAAAATCCAAATAACTTTCTCCATTCAATCTGCTGGGCAAAAAATGTGGCCCAATGAGTCGGTCCCCTATTATCCCAGCCCACACATTCACTGTAAAACGATGCTGGAAAGATGCTTCTTGAACCATATGTGGGTTTTCAGCTGCCCAGTAGTGCCGGTTGTGGACGTTAAAAATTCCTTCCCTTGTAAAAAGAGACTCATCTGTCCATAAAATTTTCCTCAGAAACTGGTGTTCTTGAATGTCTCTATTTAAAAGCCAGCGGCAAAATTGTATTCTATGTACATGATCATTAGGTTCTAGCCCTTGTACTTGTGTGAAATGATATGGGTGAAAATGTTCTCGGTGCAAAATGTTGATAACTGACCTTTGGGAGATACCAATTTCACGGGCCAAGTCTCTTGATGAAACACTGGGATTTTCATTTACTATATCAATAATTTCCTCTTCGAGTTCAACATCATGAGGAACTTGTCCCAATTCTTGACGTAACTTATGAACGGAACCTGTTTCAGATAAACGTTGATGAGTTCGTGAAAACACTATCGTAGAGGGGAGGCGCCTATCTGGAAACCTAAGTTGGTACTCCCCCGCCGCGCTGCACTCGCGTTTCCATTACAAAAACCATACAAAAAATGTATGTCAGCGTACTCACCATTTGTGAACGTTGCCATCTTCGCAGGTGTATTGCCAAACAGAAAAAAATAATCCCAATAAATAAAATGGGCCCTCAAGCTAAGGATAAGCAATATTAGCAAGGGTCTTTCTAATGATAGTGACACTTTTATCTCTGTAGCTTCTTAATTTCCAAATCAAACTTTCAATCATTATATCAAAATAAAAATAAAATAATAAACAATAATCCCCTCCCATTTCAAAATAAACAGGAAAATAACTATGAAATAGCGATAATGTGCTTAGTACTGAGAGAGGTCAAAGTCGCTGTTGTTATTATGAATACCTGAACTGGCCTAAAATTTATGTCAATAAATATTATATTTTTTCTTTGCTTTTTATTCTAATGAAGTGTTTCTTTTATTTAAAATACAGATTTTCATCAAGCGATTATCATAATGTCTTATTTACCAAAGTACCTGATTTGTATGCTAAATGAGAACACCATGTTTTTTCGGTTTCAAAAGTAAATTTCTCCATGAAATTAAAACAAAATCATTACGTTTAACATATCATTTGAAAGCTTATTAAATTTGTAAGTTTTTGAGAGCTTTGCAGTTTTGTGGATTGTTTTTATGAAAAGCAGTGAGCGCTGAAGTATTATAAGAAATTGTAACTTCCCTAAATTAGGTGAAGATAAAGATATTTTTTAGGTCCCAAGTTTGTAAAATTCAAGGTTAAATTACTCCGATCTTATAGGAAATTTATTGCTAAATCCGAAAATGTGATCAATATTTGAAAAATATTTAAACAAAATGGAGATATTACAGCTTTTATCGTAAAAAACATGCTTTCCTCCAAAAAATCGTTTATTTACCATATATCTGCAACGGATTGGAATAGAAAGGTGAGGTCTGCGGCATTTGGCTACACTTTTGATCTAGTTTCACCCAATTTTTTTTTTTACGCTAAGAGATACTCACCCTGTATATTCATTATGAATTACGGCTGTAACCTATGGCCCATAGCAACAGAAAATGGTTATTTGATATCTTACAACCACATAAGTGAGCAAAAAAAGAACATTTACACCGCTATAATAACATTGCAGTGGGAGCAGAATAGTTGAACAAAGCCAAAGCTTTAGTTCATGGTGGAAAACTTATTTATGTCTGAACAATTTTATCACAGAAAATATCAACTTATTAAGATTAACACGTCTATAATTTTTAATTTAGATATATTTTGAAAAAAAAAACAAAAACGTTTTCTTCACATTTTACGTCACACAAATCTACAGTTCTATATTAAAATCCAAAAGACAAAAGACTATGCTTTATATCATTAAAGATTCTTTTAATAATAGAATTGCATTATTATTTTATATTAAATCAAAACTTTATTCAAAATTTTGAAAAATCTTTTTCTCTCATTTTGCCTCAGACAAATCCAAACCATGGTAAATGCCTGGCATAATACCACCTAAAAGGTAAACTCATAAATTATGGTCCATGGCAACAGAAAATGGTTATTTGATATCTTACAACCACATAAGTGAGCAAAGCCAAAGCTTTAGTTCATGGTGGAAAACTTATTTATGTCTGAACAATTTTATCACAGAAAATGTCAACTTATTAACATTAACACGTCTATAATTTTTAATTTAGATATATTTTAAAAAAAAACAAAGAACATTTTCTTCACATTTTACCTTACATGAATCTATAGTTCAACATTAAAATCCAAAAGACATGAGAGTAGCCTTTATATCATTAATGATTCTTTTAATAATAGAATTGTATTATAATTTTTAATTTAGATATATTTAAAAAAAAAACAAAGAATATTTTCTTCACATTTTACCTCACATGAATCTATAGTTCTACATTAAAATCCAAAAGACATGAGAGTAGCCTTTATATTATTAATGATTCTTTTAATGAAAGAATGGTATCACAAAGCATGAGAAGGAGGAGGTTTCTTATAAATTCATTATGAATTACGGCTGTAACCTATGGCCCATAGCAACAGAAAATGGTTATTTGATATCTTACAACCACATAAGTGAGCAAAAATAGAACATTTACACCGCTATAATAACATTGCAGTGGGAGCAGAATAGTTGAACAAAGCCAAAGTTTTAGTTCATGGTGGAAAACTTATTTATGTCTGAACAATTTTATCACAGAAAATATCAACTTATTAAGATTAACACGTCTATAATTTTTAATTTAGATATATTTTGAAAAAAAACAAAAACATTTTCTTCACATTTTACCTCACACAAATCTACAGTTCTATATTAAAATCCGAAAGACAAAAGACTATGCTTTATATCATTAAAGATTCTTTTAATAATAGAATTGTATTATTATTTTATATTAAATCAAAACTTTATTCAAAATTTTGAAAAATCTTTTTCTCTCATTTTGCCTCAGACAAATCCAAACCATGGTAAATGCCTGGCATAATACCACCTAAAAGGTAAACTCATAAATTATGGTCCATGGCAACAGAAAATGGTTATTTGATATCTTACAACCACATAAGTGAGCAAAAAAGGAACATTTACACCGCTATAATAACATTGCAGTGGGAGCAGAATAGGTGAACAAAGCCAAAGCTTTAGTTCATGGTGGAAAACTTATTTATGTCTGAACAATTTTATCACCAAAAATATCAACTTATTAAGATTAACACGTCTATAATTTTTAATTTAGATATATTTTGAAAAAAAACTAAAACATTTTCTTCACATTTTACGTCACACAAATCTACAGTTCTATATTAAAATCCGAAAGACAAAAGACTATGCTTTATATCATTAAAGATTCTTTTAATAATAGAATTGTATTATTATTTTATATTAAATCAAAACTTTATTCAAAATTTTGAAAAATCTTTTTCTCTCATTTTGCCTCAGACAAATCCAAACCATGGTAAATGCCTGGCATAATACCACCTAAAAGGTAAACTCATAAATTATGGTCCATGGCAACAGAAAATGGTTATTTGATATATTTAGAACCACATAAGTAAGCAAAATGGAACATTTACACCACTATAATAAAATTGCAGTGGGTGCAGAATAGTTGAACAAAGCCAAAGCTTTAGTTCATGGTGGAAAACTTATTTTTATGTCTGAACAATTTATATCACAGAAAATATCAACTATTAAGATTAACACGTCTATAATTTTTAATTTAGATATATTTTGAAAAAAAACAAAAACATTTTCTTCACATTTTACCTCACATGAATCTATAGTTCTACATTAAAATCCAAAAGACATGAGAGTAGCCTTTATATTATTAATGATTCTTTTAATGAAAGAATGGTATCACAAAGCATGAGAAGGAGGAGGTTTCTTATAAATTCATTATGAATTACGGCTGTAACCTATGGCCCATGGCAACAGAAAATGGTTATTTGATATCATAAGAACCACATAAGTAAGCAAAAAAGGAAAATTTACACCGCTATAATATAATTGCAGTGGGTGTAGAGTAGTTGATCGCAGCCAAAGCTTTCGTTCAGGGTGGTAAACTTATTTATGTCTGAACAATTTTATCACAGAAAATATCAACTTATTAAGATTAACACGTCTATAATTTTTAATTTAGATATATTTTGAAAAAAACAAAAACATTTTCTTCACATTTTACCTCACATGAATCTATAGTTCTACATTAAAATCCAAAAGACATGAGAGTAGCCTTTATATTATTAATGATTCTTTTAATAATAGAATTGTATTATTATTTTATATTAAATCAAAACTTTATTCAAAATATTGAAAAATCTTTTTCTCTCATTTTGCCTCAGACAAATCCAAACCATGGTAAATGCCTGGCATAATACCACCTAAAAGGTAAACTCATAAATTATGGTCCATGGCAACAGAAAATGGTTATTTGATATATTTAGAACCACATAAGTAAGCAAAAAAGGAACATTTACACCACTATAATAAAATTGCAGTGGGTGCAGAATAGTTGAACAAAGCCAAAGCTTTAGTTCATGGTGGAAAACTTATTTATGTCTGAACAATTTTATCACAGAAAATATCAACTTATTAAGATTAACACGTCTATAATTTTTAATTTAGATATAATTTGAAAAAAAAACAAAAACATTTTCTTCACATTTTACCTCCCATGAATCTATAGTTCTACATTAAAATCCAAAAGACATGAGAGTAGCCTTTATATTATTAATGATTCTTTTAATGAAAGAATGGTATCACAAAGCATGAGAAGGAGGAGGTTTCTTATAAATTCATTATGAATTACGGCTGTAACCTATGGCCCATAGCAACAGAAAATGGTTATTTGATATCTTACAACCACATAAGTGAGCAAAAAAGGAACATTTACACCGCTATAATAACATTGCAGTGGGAGCAGAATAGTTGAACAAAGCCAAAGCTTTAGTTCATGGTGGAAAACTTATTTATGTCTAAACAATTTTATCACAGAAAATATCAACTTATTAAGATTAACACGTCTATAATTTTTAATTTAGATATATTTTGAAAAAAAAAAAAAAAAAAACATTTTCTTCACATTTTACGTCACACAAATGTACAGTTCTATATTAAAATCCGAAAGACAAAAGACTATGCTTTATATCATTAAAGATTCTTTTAATAATAGAATTGTATTATTATTTTATATTAAATCAAAACTTTATTCAAAATTATGAAAAATCTTTTTCTCTCATTTTGCCTCAGACAAATCCAAACCATGGCAAATGCCTGGCATAATACCACCTAAAAGGTAAACTCATAAATTATGGTCCATGGCAACAGAAAATGGAGGTAAACTCATAAATTATGGTCCATGGCAACAGAAAATGGTTATTTGATATATTTAGAACCACATAAGTGAGCAAAAAAGGAACATTTACACCGCTATAATAACATTGCAGTGGGAGCAGAATAGGTGAACAAAGCCAAAGCTTTAGTTCATGGTGGAAAACTTATTTATGTCTGAACAATTTTATCACAAAAAATATCAACTTATTAAGATTAACACGTCTATAATTTTTAATTTAGATATATTTTGAAAAAAAAACAAAAACATTTTCTTCACATTTTACGTCACACAAATCTACAGTTCTATATTAAAATCCGAAAGACAAAAGACTATGCTTTATATCATTAAAGATTCTTTTAATAATAGAATTGTATTATTATTTTATATTAAATCAAAACTTTATTCAAAATTTTGAAAAATCTTTTTCTCTCATTTTGCCTCAGACAAATCCAAACCATGGTAAATGCCTGGCATAATACCACCTAAAAGGTAAACTCATAAATTATGGTCCATGGCAACAGAAAATGGTTATTTGATATATTTAGAACCACATAAGTAAGCAAAATGGAACATTTACACCACTATAATAAAATTGCAGTGGGTGCAGAATAGTTGAACAAAGCCAAAGCTTTAGTTCATGGTGGAAAACTTATTTATGTCTGAACAATTTTATCACAGAAAATATCAACTTATTAAGATTAACACGTCTATAATTTTTAATTTAGATATATTTTGAAAAAAAAAAAAACAAAAACATTTTCTTCACATTTTACCTCACATGAATCTATAGTTCTACATTAAAATCCAAAAGACATGAGAGTAGCCTTTATATTATTAATGATTCTTTTAATGAAAGAATGGTATCACAAAGCATGAGAAGGAGGAGGTTTCTTATAAATTCATTATGAATTACGGCTGTAACCTATGGCCCATAGCAACAGAAAATGGTTATTTGATATCTTACAACCACATAAGTGAGCAAAAAAGGAACATTTACACCGCTATAATAACATTGCAGTGAGAGCAGAATAGTTGAACAAAGCCAAAGCTTTAGTTCATGGTGGAAAACTTATTTATGTCTGAACAATTTTATCACAGAAAATATCAACTTATTAAGATTAACACGTCTATAATTTTTAATTTAGATATATTTTGAAAAAAAACAAAAACATTTTCTTCACATTTTACGTCACACAAATCTACAGTTCTATTTTAAAATCTGAAAGACAAAAGACTATGCTTTATATCATTAAAGATTCTTTTAATAATAGAATTGTATTATTATTTTATATTAAATCAGAACTTTATTCAAAATTTTGAAAAATCTTTTTCTCTCATTTTGCCTCAGACAAATCCAAACCATGGTAAATGCCTGGCATAATACCACCTAAAAGGTAAACTCATAAATTATGGTCCATGGCAACAGAAAATGGTTATTTGATATATTTAGAACCACATAAGTAAGCAAAAAAGGAACATTTACACCACTATAATAAAATTGCAGTGGGTGCAGAATAGTTGAACAAAGCCAAAGCTTTAGTTCATGGTGGAAAACTTATTTATGTCTGAACAATTTTATCACAGAAAATGTCAACTTATTAACATTAACACGTCTAAAATTTTTAATTTAGATATATATTTAAAAAAAAACAAAGAACATTTTCTTCACATTTTACCTCACATGAATCTATAGTTCTACATTAAAAACCAAAAGACATGAGAGTAGCCTTTATATTATTAATGATTCTTTTAATGAAAGAATGGTATCACAAAGCATGAGAAGGAGGAGGTTTCTTATATATTCATTATGAATTACGGCTGTAACCTATGGCCCATAGCAACAGAAAATGGTTATTTGATATCTTACAACCACATAAGTGAGCAAAAAAGGAACATTTACACCGCTATAATAACATTGCAGTGGGAGCAGAATAGTTGAACAAAGCCAAAGCTTTAGTTCATGGTGGAAAACTTATTTATGTCTGAACAATTTTATCACAGAAAATATCAACTTATTAAGATTAACACGTCTATAATTTTTAATTTAGATATATTTTGAAAAAAAACAAAAACGTTTTTTTCACATTTTACGTCACACAAATCTACAGTTCTATATTAAAATCCAAAAGACAAAAGACTATGCTTTATATCATTAAAGATTCTTTTAATAATAGAATTGTATTATTATTTTATATTAAATCAAAACTTTATTCAAAATTTTGAAAAATCTTTTTCTCTCATTTTGCCTCAGACAAATCCAAACCATGGTAAATGCCTGGCATAATACCACCTAAAAGGTAAACTCATAAATTATGGTCCATGGCAACAGAAAATGGTTATTTGATATCTTACAACCACATAAGTGAGCAAAAAAGGAACATTTACACCGCTATAATAACATTGCAGTGGGAGCAGAATAGGTGAACAAAGCCAAAGCTTTAGTTCATGGTGGAAAACTTATTTATGTCTGAACAATTTTATCACAAAAAATATCAACTTATTAAGATTAACACGTCTATAATTTTTAATTTAGATATATTTTGAAAAAAAAAAAAACTAAAACATTTTCTTCACATTTTACGTCACACAAATCTACAGTTCTATATTAAAATCCGAAAGACAAAAGACTATGCTTTATATCATTAAAGATTCTTTTAATAATAGAATTGTATTATTATTTTATATTAAATCAAAACTTTATTCAAAATTTTGAAAAATCTTTTTCTCTCATTTTGCCTCAGACAAATCCAAACCATGGTAAATGCCTGGCATAATACCACCTAAAAGGTAAACTCATAAATTATGGTCCATGGCAACAGAAAATGGTTATTTGATATATTTAGAACCACATAAGTAAGCAAAATGGAACATTTACACCACTATAATAAAATTGCAGTGGGTGCAGAATAGTTGAACAAAGCCAAAGCTTTAGTTCATGGTGGAAAACTTATTTATGTCTGAACAATTTTATCACAGAAAATATCAACTTATTAAGATTAACACGTCTATAATTTTTAATTTAGATATATTTTGAAAAAAAACAAAAACATTTTCTTCACATTTTACCTCACATGAATCTATAGTTCTACATTAAAATCCAAAAGACATGAGAGTAGCCTTTATATTATTAATGATTCTTTTAATGAAAGAATGGTATCACAAAGCATGAGAAGGAGGAGGTTTTCTTATAAATTCATTATGAATTACGGCTGTAACCTATGGCCCATGGCAACAGAAAATGGTTATTTGATATATTTAGAACCACATAAGTAAGCAAAATGGAACATTTACACCACTATAATAAAATTGCAGTGGGTGCAGAATAGTTGAACAAAGCCAAAGCTTTAGTTCATGGTGGAAAACTTATTTATGTCTGAACAATTTTATCACAGAAAATATCAACTTATTAAGATTAACACGTCTATAATTTTTAATTTAGATATATTTTGAAAAAAAAAAAAAAAAAACATTTTCTTCACATTTTACCTCACATGAATCTATAGTTCTACATTAAAATCCAAAAGACATGAGAGTAGCCTTTATATTATTAATGATTCTTTTAATGAAAGAATGGTATCACAAAGCATGAGAAGGAGGAGGTTTCTTATAAATTCATTATGAATTACGGCTGTAACCTATGGCCCATGGCAACAGAAAATGGTTATTTGATATCATAAGAACCACATAAGTAAGCAAAAAAGGAAAATTTACACCGCTATAATATAATTGCAGTGGGTGCAGAGTAGTTGATCGCAGCCAAAGCTTTCGTTCAGGGTGGTAAACTTATTTATGTCTGAACAATTTTATCACAGAAAATATCAACTTATTAAGATTAACACGTCTATAATTTTTAATTTAGATATATTTTGAAAAAAAACAAAAACATTTTCTTCACATTTTACCTCACATGAATCTATAGTTCTACATTAAAATCCAAAAGACATGAGAGTAGCCTTTATATTATTAATGATTCTTTTAATAATAGAATTGTATTATTATTTTATATTAAATCAAAACTTTATTCAAAATATTGAAAAATCTTTTTCTCTCATTTTGCCTCAGACAAATCCAAACCATGGTAAATGCCTGGCATAATACCACCTAAAAGGTAAACTCATAAATTATGGTCCATGGCAACAGAAAATGGTTATTTGATATATTTAGAACCACATAAGTAAGCAAAAAAAGAACATTTACACCACTATAATAAAATTGCAGTGGGTGCAGAATAGTTGAACAAAGCCAAAGCTTTAGTTCATGGTGGAAAACTTATTTATGTCTGAACAATTTTATCACAGAAAATATCAACTTATTAAGATTAACACGTCTATAATTTTTAATTTAGATATAATTTGAAAAAAAACAAAAACATTTTCTTCACATTTTACCTCCCATGAATCTATAGTTCTACATTAAAATCCAAAAGACATGAGAGTAGCCTTTATATTATTAATGATTCTTTTAATGAAAGAATGGTATCACAAAGCATGAGAAGGAGGAGGTTTCTTATAAATTCATTATGAATTACGGCTGTAACCTATGGCCCATAGCAACAGAAAATGGTTTTTTGATATCTTACAACCACATAAGTGAGCAAAAAAGGAACATTTACACCGCTATAATAACATTGCAGTGGGAGCAGAATAGTTGAACAAAGCCAAAGCTTTAGTTCATGGTGGAAAACTTATTTATGTCTAAACAATTTTATCACAGAAAATATCAACTTATTAAGATTAACACGTCTATAATTTTTAATTTAGATATATTTTGAAAAAAAAAAAAAAAAAAAAAAACATTTTCTTCACATTTTACGTCACACAAATGTACAGTTCTATATTAAAATCCGAAAGACAAAAGACTATGCTTTATATCATTAAAGATTCTTTTAATAATAGAATTGTATTATTATTTTATATTAAATCAAAACTTTATTCAAAATTTTGAAAAATCTTTTTCTCTCATTTTGCCTCAGACAAATCCAAACCATGGCAAATGCCTGGCATAATACCACCTAAAAGGTAAACTCATAAATTATGGTCCATGGCAACAGAAAATGGTTATTTGATATATTTAGAACCACATAAGTAAGCAAAAAAGGAACATTTACACCACTATAATAAAATTGCAGTGGGTGCAGAATAGTTGAACAAAGCCAAAGCTTTAGTTCATGGTGGAAAACTTATTTATGTCTGAACAATTTTATCACAGAAAATGTCAACTTATTAACATTAACACGTCTATAGATTTTAATTTAGATATATTAAAAAAAAAAAACATAGAACATTTTCTTCACATTTTACCTCACATGAATCTATAGTTCTACATTAAAATCCAAAAGACATGAGAGTAGCCTTTATATTATTAATGATTCTTTTAATGAAAGAATGGTATCACAAAGCATGAGAAGGAGGAGGTTTCTTATAAATTCATTATGAATTACGGCTGTAACCTATGGCCCAGGCAACAGAAAATGGTTATTTGATATATTTAGAACCACATAAGTAAGCAAAAAAGGAACATTTACACCACTATAATAAAATTGCAGTGGGTGCAGAATAGTTGAACAAAGCCAAAGCTTTAGTTCATGGTGGAAAACTTATTTATGTCTGAACAATTTTATCACAGAAAATATCAACTTATTAAGATTAACACGTCTATAATTTTTAATTTAGATATAATTTGAAAAAAAAAAACAAAAACATTTTCTTCACACTTTACCTCCCATGAATCTATAGTTCTACATTAAAATCCAAAAGACATGAGAGTAGCCTTTATATTATTAATGATTCTTTTAATGAAAGAATGGTATCACAAAGCATGAGAAGGAGGAGGTTTCTTATAAATTCATTATGAATTACGGCTGTAACCTATGGCCCATAGCAACAGAAAATGGTTATTTGATATCTTACAACCACATAAGTGAGCAAAAAAGGAACATTTACACCGCTATAATAACATTGCAGTGGGAGCAGAATAGTTGAACAAAGCCAAAGCTTTAGTTCATGGTGGAAAACTTATTTATGTCTAAACAATTTTATCACAGAAAATATCAACTTATTAAGATTAACACGTCTATAATTTTTAATTTAGATATATTTGAAAAAAAAAAAAAAAAAAAAAACATTTTCTTCACATTTTACGTCACACAAATGTACAGTTCTATATTAAAATCCGAAAGACAAAAGACTATGCTTTATATCATTAAAGATTCTTTTAATAATAGAATTGTATTATTATTTTATATTAAATCAAAACTTTATTCAAAATTTTGAAAAATCTTTTTCTCTCATTTTGCCTCAGACAAATCCAAACCATGGTAAATGCCTGGCATAATACCACCTAAAAGGTAAACTCATAAATTATGGTCCATGGCAACAGAAAATGGTTATTTGATATATTTAGAACCACATAAGTAAGCAAAAAAGGAACATTTACACCACTATAATAAAATTGCAGTGGGTGCAGAATAGTTGAACAAAGCCAAAGCTTTAGTTCATGGTGGAAAACTTATTTATGTCTGAACAATTTTATCACAGAAAATATCAACTTATTAAGATTAACACGTCTATAATTTTTAATTTAGATATATTTTGAAAAAAAACAAAAACATTTTCTTCACATTTTACGTCACACAAATGTACAGTTCTATATTTAAATCCGAAAGACAAAAGACTACGCTTTATATCATTAAAGATTCTTTTAATGAAAGAATGGTGTCACAAAGCATGAGAAGGAGGAGGTTTCTTATAAATTCATTATGAATTACGGCTGTAACCTATGGCCCATAGCAACAGAAAATGGTTATTTGATATCTTACAACCACATAAGTGAGCAAAAAAGGAACATTTACACCGCTATAATAACATTGCAGTGGGAGCAGAATAGTTGAACAAAGCCAAAGCTTTAGTTCATAGTGGAAAACTTATTTATGTCTGAACAATTTTATCACAGAAAATATCAACTTATTAAGATTAACACGTCTATAATTTTTAATTTAGATATATTTTGAAAAAAAAAAAACAAAAACATTTTCTTCACATTTTACGTCACACAAATGTACAGTTCTATATTTAAATCCGAAAGACAAAAGACTATGCTTTATATCATTAAAGATTCTTTTAATAATAGAATTGTATTATTATTTTATATTAAATCAAAACTTTATTCAAAATTTTGAAAAAATCTTTTTTTTCTTATTTTGCCTCAGACAAATCCAAACCATGGTAAATGCCTGGCATAATACCACCTAAAAGGTAAACTCATAAATTATGGTCCATGGCAACAGAAAATGGTTATTTGATATATTTAGAACCACATAAGTAAGCAAAAAAGGAACATTTACACCACTATAATAAAATTGCAGTGGGTGCAGAATAGTTGAACAAAGCCAAAGCTTTAGTTCATGGTGGAAAACTTATTTATGTCTGAACAATTTTATCACAGAAAATGTCAACTTATTAACATTAACACGTCTATAATTTTTAATTTAGATATATTTAAAAAAAAACATAGAACATTTTCTTCACATTTTACCTCACATGAATCTATAGTTCTACATTAAAATCCAAAAGACATGAGAGTAGCCTTTATATTATTAATGATTCTTTTAATGAAAGAATGGTATCACAAAGCATGAGAAGGAGGAGGTTTCTTATAAATTCATTATGAATTACGGCTGTAACCTATGGCCCATAGCAACAGAAAATGGTTATTTGATATCTTACAACCACATAAGTGAGCAAAAAAGGAACATTTACACCGCTATAATAACATTGCAGTGGGAGCAGAATAGTTGAACAAAGCCAAAGCTTTAGTTCATGGTGGAAAACTTATTTATGTCTAAACAATTTTATCACAGAAAATATCAACTTATTAAGATTAACACGTCTATAATTTTTAATTTAGATATATTTTGAAAAAAAAAAAAAAAAAACATTTTCTTCACATTTTACGTCACACAAATGTACAGTTCTATATTAAAATCCGAAAGACAAAAGACTATGCTTTATATCATTAAAGATTCTTTTAATAATAGAATTGTATTATTATTTTATATTAAATCAAAACTTTATTCAAAATTTTGAAAAATCTTTTTCTCTCATTTTGCCTCAGACAAATCCAAACCATGGCAAATGCCTGGCATAATACCACCTAAAAGGTAAACTCATAAATTATGGTCCATGGCAACAGAAAATGGTTATTTGATATATTTAGAACCACATAAGTAAGCAAAATGGAACATTTACACCACTATAATAAAATTGCAGTGGGTGCAGAATAGTTGAACAAAGCCAAAGCTTTAGTTCATGGTGGAAAACTTATTTATGTCTGAACAATTTTATCACAGAAAATATCAACTTATTAAGATTAACACGTCTATAATTTTTAATTTAGATATATTTTGAAAAAAAAACAAAAACATTTTCTTCACATTTTACCTCACATGAATCTATAGTTCTACATTAAAATCCAAAAGACATGAGAGTAGCCTTTATATTATTAAGGATTCTTTTAATGAAAGAATGGTATCACAAAGCATGAGAAGGAGGAGGTTTCTTATAAATTCATTATGATAATTACGGCTGTAACCTATGGCCCATGGCAACAGAAAATGGTTATTTGATATCAAAAGAACCACATAAGTAAGCAAAAAAGGAAAATTTACACCGCTATAATAAAATTGCAGTGGGTGCAGAGTAGTTGATCGAAGCCAAAGCTTTCGTTCAGGGTGGTAAACTTATTTATGTCTGAACAATTTTATCACAGAAAATATCAACTTATTAAGATTAACACGTCTATAATTTTTAATTTAGATATATTTTGAAAAAAAAACAAAAACATTTTCTTCACATTTTACCTCACACAAATCTACAGTTCTATATTAAAATCCGAAAGACAAAAGACTACGCTTTATATCATTAAAGATTCTTTTAATGAAAGAATGGTGTCACAAAGCATGAGAAGGAGGAGGTTTCTTATAAATTCATTATGAATTACGGCTGTAACCTATGGCCCATAGCAACAGAAAATGGTTATTTGATATCTTACAACCACATAAGTGAGCAAAAAAGGAACATTTACACCGCTATAATAACATTGCAGTGGGAGCAGAATAGTTGAACAAAGCCAAAGCTTTAGTTCATAGTGGAAAACTTATTTATGTCTGAACAATTTTATCACAGAAAATATCAACTTATTAAGATTAACACGTCTATAATTTTTAATTTAGATATATTTTGCATAAAAAAAAAAAAAAAAAAACAAAAACATTTTCTTCACATTTTACGTCACACAAATGTACAGTTCTATATTTAAATCCGAAAGACAAAAGACTATGCTTTATATCATTAAAGATTCTTTTAATAATAGAATTGTATTATTATTTTATATTAAATCAAAACTTTATTCAAAATTTTGAAAAAAATCTTTTTTTCTCATTTTGCCTCAGACAAATCCAAACCATGGTAAATGCCTGGCATAATACCACCTAAAAGGTAAACTCATAAATTATGGTCCATGGCAACAGAAAATGGTTATTTGATATATTTAGAACCACATAAGTAAGCAAAAAAGGAACATTTACACCACTATAATAAAATTGCAGTGGGTGCAGAATAGTTGAACAAAGCCAAAGCTTTAGTTCATGGTGGAAAACTTATTTATGTCTGAACAATTTTATCACAGAAAATGTCAACTTATTAACATTAACACGTCTATAATTTTTAATTTAGATATATTTAAAAAAAAAAAACATAGAACATTTTCTTCACATTTTACCTCACATGAATCTATAGTTCTACATTAAAATCCAAAAGACATGAGAGTAGCCTTTATATTATTAATGATTCTTTTAATGAAAGAATGGTATCACAAAGCATGAGAAAGGAGGTTTCTTATAAATTCATTATGAATTACGGCTGTAACCTATGGCCCATAGCAACAGAAAATGGTTATTTGATATCTTACAACCACATAAGTGAGCAAAAAAGGAACATTTACACCGCTATAATAACATTGCAGTGGGAGCAGAATAGTTGAACAAAGCCAAAGCTTTAGTTCATGGTGGAAAACTTATTTATGTCTAAACAATTTTATCACAGAAAATATCAACTTATTAAGATTAACACGTCTATAATTTTTAATTTAGATATATTTTGAAAAAAAAAACAAAAACATTTTCTTCACATTTTACGTCACACAAATGTACAGTTCTATATTAAAATCCGAAAGACAAAAGACTATGCTTTATATCATTAAAGATTCTTTTAATAATAGAATTGTATTATTATTTTATATTAAATCAAAACTTTATTAAAAATTTTGAAAAAATCTTTTTCTCTCATTTTGCCTCAGACAAATCCAAACCATGGCAAATGCCTGGCATAATACCACCTAAAAGGTAAACTCATAAATTATGGTCCATGGCAACAGAAAATGGTTATTTGATATATTTAGAACCACATAAGTAAGCAAAATGGAACATTTACACCACTATAATAAAATTGCAGTGGGTGCAGAATAGTTGAACAAAGCCAAAGCTTTAGTTCATGGTGGAAAACTTATTTATGTCTGAACAATTTTATCACAGAAAATATCAACTTATTAAGATTAACACGTCTATAATTTTTAATTTAGATATATTTTGAAAAAAAACAAAAACATTTTCTTCACATTTTACCTCACATGAATCTATAGTTCTACATTAAAATCCAAAAGACATGAGAGTAGCCTTTATATTATTAAGGATTCTTTTAATGAAAGAATGGTATCACAAAGCATGAGAAGGAGGAGGTTTCTTATAAATTCATTATGAATTACGGCTGTAACCTATGGCCCATGGCAACAGAAAATGGTTATTTGATATCAAAAGAACCACATAAGTAAGCAAAAAAGGAAAATTTACACCGCTATAATAAAATTGCAGTGGGTGCAGAGTAGTTGATCGAAGCCAAAGCTTTCGTTCAGGGTGGTAAACTTATTTATGTCTGAACAATTTTATCACAGAAAATATCAACTTATTAAGATTAACACGTCTATAATTTTTAATTTAGATATATTTTGAAAAAAAAAACAAAAACATTTTCTTCACATTTTACCTCACACAAATCTACAGTTCTATATTAAAATCCGAAAGACAAAAGACTACGCTTTATATCATTAAAGATTCTTTTAATGAAAGAATGGTGTCACAAAGCATGAGAAGGAGGAGGTTTCTTATAAATTCATTATGAATTACGGCTGTAACCTATGGCCCATAGCAACAGAAAATGGTTATTTGATATCTTACAACCACATAAGTGAGCAAAAAAGGAACATTTACACCGCTATAATAACATTGCAGTGGGAGCAGAATAGTTGAACAAAGCCAAAGCTTTAGTTCATAGTGGAAAACTTATTTATGTCTGAACAATTTTATCACAGAAAATATCAACTTATTAAGATTAACACGTCTATAATTTTTAATTTAGATATATTTTGAAAAAAAAACAAAAACATTTTCTTCACATTTTACGTCACACAAATGTACAGTTCTATATTTAAATCCGAAAGACAAAAGACTATGCTTTATATCATTAAAGATTCTTTTAATAATAGAATTGTATTATTATTTTATATTAAATCAAAACTTTATTCAAAATTTTGAAAAATCTTTTTTTCTCATTTTGCCTCAGACAAATCCAAACCATGGTAAATGCCTGGCATAATACCACCTAAAAGGTAAACTCATAAATTATGGTCCATGGCAACAGAAAATGGTTATTTGATATATTTAGAACCACATAAGTAAGCAAAAAAGGAACATTTACACCACTATAATAAAATTGCAGTGGGTGCAGAATAGTTGAACAAAGCCAAAGCTTTAGTTCATGGTGGAAAACTTATTTATGTCTGAACAATTTTATCACAGAAAATGTCAACTTATTAACATTAACACGTCTATAATTTTTAATTTAGATATATTTAAAAAAAAAACATAGAACATTTTCTTCACATTTTACCTCACATGAATCTATAGTTCTACATTAAAATCCAAAAGACATGAGAGTAGCCTTTATATTATTAATGATTCTTTTAATGAAAGAATGGTATCACAAAGCATGAGAAGGAGGAGGTTTCTTATAAATTCATTATGAATTACGGCTGTAACCTATGGCCCATAGCAACAGAAAATGGTTATTTGATATCTTACAACCACATAAGTGAGCAAAAAAGGAACATTTACACCGCTATAATAACATTGCAGTGGGAGCAGAATAGTTGAACAAAGCCAAAGCTTTAGTTCATGGTGGAAAACTTATTTATGTCTAAACAATTTTATCACAGAAAATATCAACTTATTAAGATTAACACGTCTATAATTTTTAATTTAGATATATTTTGAAAAAAAAAACAAAAACATTTTCTTCACATTTTACGTCACACAAATGTACAGTTCTATATTAAAATCCGAAAGACAAAAGACTATGCTTTATATCATTAAAGATTCTTTTAATAATAGAATTGTATTATTATTTTATATTAAATCAAAACTTTATTAAAAAATTTTGAAAAATCTTTTTCTCTCATTTTGCCTCAGACAAATCCAAACCATGGCAAATGCCTGGCATAATACCACCTAAAAGGTAAACTCATAAATTATGGTCCATGGCAACAGAAAATGGTTATTTGATATATTTAGAACCACATAAGTAAGCAAAAAAGGAACATTTACACCACTATAATAAAATTGCAGTGGGTGCAGAATAGTTGAACAAAGCCAAAGCTTTAGTTCATGGTGGAAAACTTATTTATGTCTGAACAATTTTATCACAGAAAATGTCAACTTATTAACATTAACACGTCTATAATTTTTAATTTAGATATATTTAAAAAAAAACATAGAACATTTTCTTCACATTTTACCTCACATGAATCTATAGTTCTACATTAAAATCCAAAAGACATGAGAGTAGCCTTTATATTATTAATGATTCTTTTAATGAAAGAATGGTATCACAAAGCATGAGAAGGAGGAGGTTTCTTATAAATTCATTATGAATTACGGCTGTAACCTATGGCCCATGGCAACAGAAAATGTTTATTTGATATCAAAAGAACCACATAAGTAAGCAAAAAAGGAAAATTTACACCGCTATAATAAAATTGCAGTGGGTGCAGAGTAGTTGATCGAAGCCAAAGCTTTAGTTCATGGTGGAAAACTTATTTATGTCTAAACAATTTTATCACAGAAAATATCAACTTATTAAGATTAACACGTCTATAATTTTTAATTTAGATATATTTTGAAAACAAAAAAAAAAAAAAAAAAAACATTTTCTTCACATTTTACGTCACACAAATGTACAGTTCTATATTAAAATCCGAAAGACAAAAGACTATGCTTTATATCATTAAAGATTCTTTTAATAATAGAATTGTATTATTATTTTATATTAAATCAAAACTTTATTCAAAATTTTGAAAAATCTTTTTCTCTCATTTTGCCTCAGACAAATCCAAACCATGGCAAATGCCTGGCATAATACCACCTAAAAGGTAAACTCATAAATTATGGTCCATGGCAACAGAAAATGGTTATTTGATATATTTAGAACCACATAAGTAAGCAAAATGGAACATTTACACCACTATAATAAATTGCAGTGGGTGCAGAATAGTTGAACAAAGCCAAAGCTTTAGTTCATGGTGGAAAACTTATTTATGTCTGAACAATTTTATCACAGAAAATATCAACTTATTAAGATTAACACGTCTATAATTTTTAATTTAGATATATTTTGAAAAAAAAAAACAAAAACATTTTCTTCACATTTTACCTCACATGAATCTATAGTTCTACATTAAAATCCAAAAGACATGAGAGTAGCCTTTATATTATTAAGGATTCTTTTAATGAAAGAATGGTATCACAAAGCATGAGAAGGAGGAGGTTCTTATAAATTCATTATGAATTACGGCTGTAACCTATGGCCCATGGCAACAGAAAATGGTTATTTGATATCAAAAGAACCACATAAGTAAGCAAAAAAAGAAAATTTACACCGCTATAATAAAATTGCAGTGGGTGCAGAGTAGTTGATCGAAGCCAAAGCTTTCGTTCAGGGTGGTAAACTTATTTATGTCTGAACAATTTTATCACAGAAAATATCAACTTATTAAGATTAACACGTCTATAATTTTTAATTTAGATATATTTGAAAAAAAACAAAAACATTTTCTTCACATTTTACCTCAACACAATCTACAGTTCTATATTAAAATCCGAAAGACAAAAGACTACGCTTTATATCATTAAAGATTCTTTTAATGAAAGAATGGTGTCACAAAGCATGAGAGAAGGAGGAGGTTTCTTATAAATTCATTATGAATTACGGCTGTAACCTATGCCCCATAGCAACAGAAAATGGTTATTTGATATCTTACAACCACATAAGTGAGCAAAAAAGGAACATTTACACCGCTATAATAACATTGCCAGTGGGAGCAGAATAGTTGAACAAAGCCAAAGCTTTAGTTCATAGTGGAAAACTTATTTATGTCTGAACAATTTTATCACAGAAAATATCAACTATTAAGATTAACACGTCTAGAATTTTAATTTAGATATATTTTGAAAAAAAAACTACAAAAACATTTTTTCTTCACATTTTACGTCACACAAATGTACAGTTTCTATATTTAAATCCGAAAGACAAAAGACTATGCTTTATATCATTAAAGATTCTTTTAATAATAGAATTGTATTATTATTTTATATTAAATCAAAACTTTATTCAAAATGTTTGAAAAATCTTTTTCTCTCATTTGCCTCAGACAAATCCAAACCATGGTAAATGCCTGGCATAATACCACCTAAAAGGTAAACTCATAAATTGGTCCATGGCAACAGAAAATGGTTATTTGATATATTTAGAACCACATAAGTAAAGCAAAAAAGGAACATTTACACCACTATAATAAAATTGCAGTGGGGTGCAGAATAGTTGAACAAAGCCAAAGCTTTAGGTCATGGTGGAAAACTTATTTATGTCTGAACAATTTTATCACAGAAAATGTCAACTTATTAACATTAACACACGTCTATAATTTTAATTTAGATATATTAAAAAAAAACATAGAACATTTTCTTCACATTTTACCTCACATGAATCTATAGTTCTATACATTAAAATCCAAAAGACATGAGAGTAGCCTTTATATTATTAATGATTCTTTTAATGAAAGAATGGTATCACAAAAAGCATGAGAAGGAGGAGGTTTCTTATAAATTCATTATGAATTACGGCTGTAACCTATGGCCCATAGCAACAGAAATGGTTATTTGATATCTACAACCACATAAGTGAGCAAAAAAAGGAACATTTACACCGCTATAATAACACATTGCAGTGGGAGCAGAATAGTTGAACAAAGCCAAGCTTTAGTTCATGGTGGAAAACTATATGTATGTCTAAACAATTTTATCACAGAAATATCAACTTATTAAGATTAACACGTCTATAATTTTTATTTAGATATATTTTGAAAAAAAAACAAAAACATTTTCTTCACATTTTACGTCACACAAATGTACAGTTCTATATTAAAATCCGAAAGACAAAAGACTATGCTTTATATCATTAAAGATTCTTTTAATAATAGAATTGTATTATTATTTTATATTAAATCAAAACTTTATTAAAAATTTTGAAAAATCTTTTTCTCTCATTTTGCCTCAGACAATCCAACCATGGCAAATGCCTGGCATAATACCACCTACAAAGGTAAACTCATAAAATTATGGTCCATGGCAACAGAAAATGGTTATTTGATATATGTTTAGAACCACATAAGTGAGCAAAAAAGGAACATTTACACCGCTATAATAAATTGCAGTGGGTGCAGAATAGTTGAACAAAGCCAAAGCTTTAGTTCATGGTGGAAAACTTATTTATGTCTGAACAATTTTATCACAGAAAATGTTTCAACTTATTAACATTAACACGTCTATAATTTTTAATTTAGATATATTTTGAAAAAAAAACATAGAACATTTTCTTCACATTTTACCTCACACAAATCTATAGTTTCTACATTAAAATCCGAAAGACATGAGAGTAGCCTTTATATTATTAATGATTCTTTTAATGAAAGAATGTTATTAGTATTCACAAATCAAAACATGAGAATTTTGGAGGATCTTTTTTCTCATTTTGCCTCATACAAATTCATTATGAATACCACCTAAAAGGTAACCTATGGCCCATGGCAACAGAAAATGTTATTTGATATATCAAAAGAACCACATAAGTAAGCAAAAAAGAAAATTTACACCGCTATAATAAAATTGCAGTGGGTGCAGAGTAGTTGACGAAGCCAAAGCTATAGTTCATGGTGGTAAACTTATTTATGTCTGAACAATTTTATCACAGAAAATATCAACTTATTAAGATTAACACGTCTATAATTTTTAATTTAGATATATTTTGACAAAAAAACATAAAACATTTTCTTCACATTTTACCTCACATGAATCTATAGTTCTACATTAAAAACCAAAAGACATGAGAGTAAGCCTTTATATTATTAATGATTCTTTTAATGAAAGAAATGGTATCACAAAGCATGAGAAGGAGGAGGTTTCTTATATCTATTCATTATGAATTACGACGCTGTAACCTATGGCCCATAGCAACAGAAAATGGTTATTTGATATCTTACAACCACATAGTGAGCAAAAAAGGAACATTTACACCGCTATAATAACATTGCAGTGGGAAGGCAGAATAGTTGAACAAAGCCAAAGCTTTAGTTCATGGTGGAAAACTTATTTATGTCTGAACAATTTATCACAGAAAATAGTCAACTTATTAAGATTACACGTCTATAAATTTTTAATTTAGATATATTTTGAAAAAAAACAAAAACATTTTCTTCACATTTTACGTCACACAAATCTACAGTTCTATATTAAAATCCAAAGACAAAAGACTAGCTTTTATATCATTAAATGATTCTTTTAATAGAATTGTATTATTATATTTGGTATTAAATCAAACTTTATTCAAAAGTTTTTTGAAAATCTTTTTCTCTCATTTTGCCTCAGACAATCCAAACCATGGTAAATGCCTGGCATAATACCACCTAAAAGGTAAACTCATAAATTATGGTCCATGGCAACAGAAAATGGTTATTTGATATCTTACAACCACATAAGTGAGCAAAAAGGAACATTTACACCGCTATCATAACATTGCAGTGGGAGCAGAATAGGTGACAAAGCCAAAGCTTTAGTTCATGGTGGAAAACTTATTTATGTCTGAACAATTTTATCACAAAAATATCAACTTATTAAGATTACACGTCTCTAATTTTTAATTTAGATATATTTTGAAAAAAAACTAAAACATTTTCTTTCACATTTTACGTCACCACAAATCTACAGTTCTATATTAAAATCCGAAAGACAAAAGACTATGCTTTATATCATTAAGATTCTTTTAATAATAGAATTGTATTATTATTTTATATTAAATCAAACTTTATTCAAAATTTTGAAAATCTTTTTCTCATCATTTTTGCCTCAGACAAATCCAAACCATGGTAATGCCTGGCATAATACCACCTAAAAGGTAAACTCATAAATTATGGTCCATGGCAACAGAAATGTTTTATTTGATATATTTAGAACCACATAAGTAAGCAAATGGAACATTTACACCACTATAATAAAATTGCAGTGGGTGCAGAATAGTTGAACAAAGCCAAGCTTTAGTTCATTGTGGAAAACGTTTTTATGTCTGAACAATTTTATCACAGAAAATATCAACTTATTAGATTAACACGTCTATAATTTTTTATTTAGATATATTTTTGAAAAAAAAACAAAAACCATTTTCTTCACATTTTACTCACATGAATCTATAGTTCTACAATTAAAATCCAAAGACATGAGAGTAGCCTTTATATTATTATGATTCTTTTAATGAAAGAATGGTAGCACAAAGCATGAGAAGGAGGAGGTTTCTTATAAAATTCATTATGAATTACGGCTGTAACCTATGGCCCATGGCAACAGAAAATGGTTTATTTGATATCATAAGAACCACATAAGTAAGCAAAAAGGAAAATTTACACCGCTATAATATAAATGCAGTGGGTGCAGATGTAGTTGATCGCAGCCAAGCTTTCGTTCAGGTGGTAAACTTATTTATGTCTGGAACAATTTTATCACAGAAAATATCAACTTATTAAGATTAACACGTCTATAATTTTTAATTAGATATATTTTGAAAAAACAAAAACATTTTCTTCACATTTTACCTCACATGAATCTATAGTTCTACATTAAATCCAAAAGACATGAGAGTAGGCCTTTATATTCTTAAGATTCTTTTATAATAGAATTGTATTATTATTTTATATTAAATCAAAACTTTATTCAAAATATTGAAGAAATCTTTTTTTTCTCTCATTTTGCCTCAGACAAAATCCACAACCATGGTAAATGGGCTGGCATAATAACCACCTAAAAGGTAAACTCATAATTATGGTCCATGCAACAGAAAATGGTTATTTGATATATTTAGAACCACCTAAGTAAGCAAAAAGGAACATTTCACCACTATAATAAATTGCAGTGGGTGCAGAATAGTTGAACACAAGCCAAAGCTTTAGTTCATGGTGGAAAACTTATTTAGTCTGAACAATTTTTATCACAGAAAATATCACTTATTAAGATTAACACGTCTATAATTTTTAATTTAGATATAATTTGAAAAAAAACAAACACATTTTCTTCACATTTTACCTCCCATGAATCTATAGTTCTACATTAAAATCCAAAAGACA
>RCWM02001154.1:0-87220 GCA_003667255.2 Euschistus heros
ATTAAAGGCTTTTGTGATAATATTTAATTTTAAATCGCCATACGTTTTGAACAATCAGTTGAGTTAAGAATTTATAAAATCTGTCTAATCGTTAATTTTTACCTATTGGAAAAAATAAATTCCTATTTGCATAACTATAATAAGTGAAAAACCATTTGAAGAAAAAAAAAGTTTATGGGTGTTTAAAAGCTATTTACACTTTTATTTAATACCCATTTTATATCATTAGTGGTTATTGTTGTTTAGGGATTAACGTACTTATTCTCTCCAACTAATGCATGGAGAGAATAAGGTCTCATGAAGAGGAAATTTCACACCGCCCAGGCTGGATTCGAACTGGTCACTAGAATACCTGACACGCTCGGCCACAATCGACCCTTAAATAGTTATTTTAGTTATTAAACTTGATAAGAGTTTGACTACTAACCCTAGTTCAACTAGTATTTAGTGAACTTTATTTTCGTTAAAACTATTTATAAGAGATAAATGGGTATATTATAGCACTATTAATTATTTGCCTCAATTGTTGATTGTAAAATGTATTTATAAAACCGGAAAAACTTGGTGTTTTCATTTGTCATCAGGCACTTGTGTAAATAAGACATTATGATAATCGCTTGGTAAAACTTTGTATTCTAAATTGTAACTTCCCTAAATAAGGTGAAGATCAAGCTGTTTAAGTCTTTAGGTCCCAAGTTTGTAAAATTAAAGGTTACATGTATGCAGGTCTTGTCGGAAATTTAATGCTAAATCTGAAAATGTGCTCAAAATTTGAAAAATAATTGAGGAGAGAAACTCTTTGAATTATCATCTATTTGTTACGGATTGCAATAGAAGAGTGAAGGTCAGCGGTATTTCTGGTCCAGTTTCATTCAATTTTTTTTTTCTTTTTTACAGGAAGAGGGAATCACCCTGTATATTTAAATTATACATATTTATATTTAAATTAGTAAGTTTAACATTAATATTCTTTAAGAATCGTTTACTAAAACGTTTATATAAGTTATATTTAATATGCAGATATATGAACAAAGTCATACTCGATTTGTTTTAAGTAGGTCGGGTTTTGGGGTTACTGCGGGCAGTAACTCCATTCCGTTTGGAAGTTTTCCGCAGCTCTTCCACACCGCGTCATAACCCAATGATTTAGTTAGTCGAAACTATCCTGGCGAATCTCATAGTAAGTTAAATTTTCCTGGTCTAAAATCAATTTCTAAACCGCAACCTTGCCTCAGTGTTATCTCTTGAAGGAAATATGTTTTTCTTCAGATGAATGTTTCAATTATATTTCTTTTTGTTTCCCCCACTCCTGGTAGCTCTTCAAAATAACTTTATCTATAATGCCGACGATTCCTGCAAGGTGAAGGTGAATTATACGTTGCGTAATATGATCCTTGGGTTTATATTCTTACTGTGTGTTGAGATTTTATGTTTAGCTAAACTGATTTAATGAAATTATTATTAATTTTTTTATGATTTCTACATAATATTAACATTTATTTTATTGTAGATTGAAGAATTGTATTTATAATTTAGATTACATTTGCTTGTTTTATTTTAAGGCTAAAATGTGAGGGAACAATTAGGTTTTAAATATATCTTAATGTTCTTCGTTAAAAAAAAAGATTTATTTTTTAAATGCCTTTATTTTAAATCAATCAAAAGAATCCAATCCTGCCAAATAGTAGCACGACACATGTCAAATTTTTCTACGTTAGATATATATAAATACATGGAAAAAACAGGACGATTGGTAAATCAAAGAGTAAAGGAAAATATATAACCAGAACATAAAGAGCATACAACAATTAGACCCAAAATTCCAATTTAAATTAAAATAACCATAAATTCTATAAGGACTCGGGATTGAAACCACTACATCAGGTAGAAAATAGCCTAAAATTAAATATTTATGAATCATTAGAAATAATAAAGTTGTTTAAAACCGAGCCAGATTTTTGTTTAAAGGACCAGATAAACATTTCCAATAGCCCCGTTTTTAACTGTTTCCAATAGGAACGGAAAAATCCAATTAGGCATAGGGGAATAGGGGGGTTTATGTAAATCCCTTAAAATTTAACTTATCTGGCCTTTCCATTTCCACTATAGAGATATTTCAGATATCCGTTAGATCTCCTCGGGAGAGTCCCGATAATTAATTTCTTGTTACATTTGTGAAAACTTTGGTTTATATAATACATGTAACGTAGCGCTAATGTGTTGAAAATTTTTATGTTTTAGAACTGAGGATGAATGTTTAGCATTCGAAACTAGTTTTCAAATAAAATAATTACAACAGAAGTGGCAATTAATTCATCAATCCTAATGAAAGTAAAACTTTATAAATTTTAATAAAATCATATATTAATAAAAATATATATCTTTAGCTCCGCAATATAGTATTTTTATGATCATGATAAAATATTTTCGATTTTTACACGAGTAATATGAGTCGTTTTATAGAAATTTAATTTTCATAGTATGTGTGTTTCGTTCGTTTGTGTTTGTAGTTGTTTTCTTGTAGTTTCCTATTGCCTGTATTTTTGGTTTTTCAGATATAGTAGTTGAAAAAAGAAATGTTGTTGTGCTGAATGGTTTGTTTATCTGTAAGGGTATAAAAGTCGGTGTGGTATAGTGAGTATTCTTGCATATTCGATATAGGTATATGTTTAAAATCGAAGAATTATATTGTTTTATTTTACACACACACACACACACACACACACACACACACACAAAAAAAAAAAAAAAAAATAATTGTTTACCGCTAACGTCTTACATTTACAAATTTTAAAGAAGGGTTTTAAGTATCCTTTACTCCTCATTGGAAAATTATTTACATATCCTGAACACATTTAAATTCTAATTCGTATCCTTGATAAATATTTATTAACATTAAAGGGTTAATAGCAGAATTATTATTAACTTTGTGTGTGAAAAAAATTAAAGTTTCATGTATTCAAGCTTATATGGACGGCATTTAACAGAAGAGAACCAAATCCACATTGAAGATCTTGAATTAATCTTAGCTTACTATTCAACACTATTTGAAATAGGAACGTCGTATTTTATTTAAAATAGTTTTTCCGACTTTGATTTTTCCATTAAACTACTTGAACCACGTGATGGTATTTTTCAGTTGAAAATAGTAAGCACTAATCCTATCCAAAACCACCTCTAACAAACTTCAAAAACCTCATTTTTGCATATTTTGTGGATTGGTTCCCTTCTGCTAAATTCCGTCCATGTAATTTTTTTCTCGGTACTTTTTAAGAAAACTAGATTTTCATCATGTGTTTTTTCTCTAAAACATTTTAGATTCATTTTTTGACTAACTAGATTTTTTTTTTTAGATGTTTCATTTGTCTAATTAGGGATATGTTACTGCTGGTTATTGTTCTTGCTTACGGCTTATAAATAAAAAAATTTTAACAATTTTTTCCTTTATCTCTTACTTATTGTAAAGTGCTGCTATTAATTGAAATCGGTCATTAATTGGTTCAATTTAGTACGTGTAATTGCCATTTATTAAGTAATTTCCACTTTCGAAATAATTACTTCAATTAATTTTCTACAGTTATCATTATACCATTAGCAATGATTCTATCCTCGAAACTACTCAGTATAAATTACATCTTTTTAAAACGACAATATTTAGTTATTAAGTTTTTCACGCAAAATTTAAAAGTAGTTTTTTAATTTTATTTTATTCGATTTTTTAATGATATTTTAATAAAAATGTATGAAAATAGTTTTTAAAAATATCAATATTACCATTATCATTTATAAAATAAAATAGTATTTATTTTTATTTTATAAATATAATTTTTTTTTTTAATTTCTTCTCACATTTTTTTTTTTAATGTTTTAATTATTATGGACAGTTCTTTAAAAATACGTTTTATTTTTTTTTTTTAGTGAAACGGAATTATTTTAATTTTTTTATTTTGGGTGTAGGCAGTGTTGTTGCCCTCTCAGTGACCTTTAAAACTCCTCAAATGGCAGGTTGACAGGTCATTCCGTATCAGCATGCTATTGGAATAACTAAACCAAACAAATGGTTAACCATATTTTATCATATTAGTCTATGTTTATTCTGCACATTTTATTCTATATATTCCAGTATTTTAGCTTATTGTATTTTGAGAATGTGGTAATGTTTGGTCAATTAGTGATTGTATGTGTGTATATCTATATAAATTATCTTTTTTATTTTAAATTTAATTATTTTACTTTTAACCATATTTATCTAATATTATTTTTTTCCTTCTCATTTTTTAAATTGTTTTTCTTTCTCTTTTACTTCCAAGTATACGTTGCTTTTAATTATTTTTTTTTTTTTATATATTTCTATACATACCGCTGGAAATAATGAAATTAAAATATATTTTAATTTTATTATTTTTTTGTACGTTTAACTATGTTATAATAAATTCATTGTAATGTCTCTGCTCAAAATTAGTATAACCAGACAACATTAATCTGTCATTGTCCATTTTGTTATTCTTAGATGACAGTTAATCCCAGAATAAAAATCATTTTTCATTCACTCAATTATTTATATATCTTCCTACCATTACTAATTTTCTTTTTTAAAAAAAAAAAATTGTATGCATGTATAGAAGGTATGTTCATTCAATTTTTGATTCCTTCCAAAAAAATATGTAAATTATATATTTCAGTTATTTTGATTATTGATTAAATTATATATTAGATTTATATATAGGTCTATATTACACTAAGGGCAAATTCACTTATTGTTACTCCTATAACAGGTGTAAATAAAAATTTTAAAGAAAAAAAATTAGAAATTAATAAATAATCGAACCAATTTTTTCATTTAATATCGTATTATTTTATTCCTCGCTTTTAGGTTTTTTTCTTAAATTATATTTTTTATGTCTCCTAATTTCAGTTGACTTCTGATTTGTATGATGTGAGGGAAGTCTTGCGTTCATATTTCACCCTGCGTTTTTGTCTCACCAATAAGTTTATTATTAAAATTGCAAAATTAGATAAATGCAGAAGCTAATGGGTGATTCTCAAACTACAGACAAATTTCTAGCTTCCAAAACTCTAGATTTAAATGTTGATAAATCTTGCTGCAAACATTTGATATTTCCTGGAGGCTACCTGCGAGGATTGTAGTTGGTGCAGCAACAAACACATGAATCACTTTACTTTGTCTAAAATTTCAGTTTATAATTTTAACCCATAACCACCTCTCGTTTTTTTGCTTTCCGTTCTGTATCAGACATTTCTTGACGCACCATTATGACTCTAAAGAATAAATAAAACTTGCTTGACGCAATGACACTAAATTAAAATTACTAAAAGTTTGACCAAAGTACTTCATATACAATGTCCATAAAACCAAAAACTAAGTTAATAGTTAAAAAATAAAAAAAAATAACATGAAGATACGTACGCCAAGTGACCAAATAATTATTTTAGTCATTTTGGCCATAGTATTGCTACAATTATTTAAAAATGAATTTTTAACATTGTCTTGGTATCTTAACATTTGCATGTATTATAAACATACCATGACAATGTTAAGTTATTGATGGCCACAACAATGTGAAAATAAGGTTAAAAATATTATAATCCTATTAATTTTCTCGGGAGTATATTATGAGGGCCGTAGCCTACTATAAAAACGCATGAGGCCCGTTACAAATAAATATTTGGTTAAACTGATTTATAGTGGACATGGCAATGTGAACAATGAATGTACTTACAGTCAGAGGTGGTGTTTGCACTCGGATATTCTGTCGTATAATGGTTGCGTGGTTACGAATTGATACGTCCAAGAGAAACTGCTGTCTGCCACAACAAATAAAAACTAAAAAAATTACTTCCGAATACTTTTTATCATTTTTTTTTAGTAATGGCACGCCAATGTTAAAAATCACTGGGACAAGAATAAAATAACTCGGATATTGGTTACTTGGGCATTATAATCCTGACAAACACATTTTACTTTCTTCCACCATTATATTTTAATATTACTACCCATTAGTTGAATAATTTTCGCCCTATGAAGTAATAATTATTTACATAATTGTAAATCAAGCATAGGGACAAGCCACGACAATGTGAATCGACGTAGAATAACCTTAAAATGTTACCCTAAAATACTAAAATCTCAAATAAATTCAATTAATATCACTAATTCACATAACATAAATCGATTTGGAAACAATATTTTTAACGAAGTTTACTTCATTGAATTGTAATGGGCGGGGTACAAATTTGCCTGTAGTTTGAGAATCACCCTAATAAGTAATTTGTAAATCATTACTTATTATTATTTAATATTAAAATAATGGGTCTGTAATCTCTGAATTAGAGGATTTTTGGAATGCCAGTAAACTTTTTTTTTTTTTCTTTTTTAAATTAATTTTGACCTTGTTCTGTAATAATTGTGTATATTACTGAAGATGTACTAAAATTGTTGAGTTAGCGAAATGCATTGTTAATTCTTGACAACTTATCAATGAGGTCAGTTATGATTAGAGATCTTTTTATACATTGTAAATTTCTAAATTTATGATCATTCAAAATTCAACGCGTCTCAATTGATTTCTGACACATTTCATCTTGTTATGAAACGTTATATTTGGTTATAAATGTGTTGTCTAATATAGGTTTTGCACGTTCCACTTTGGAAAAATAATAATGGAAAACCAACAGAGTTTTGTACATTTTTTTTCTAATTATGTGAACTATTTCTAGTTCGATTTTTATACTGCCGCAGCATCCTGTGATATATGACTTCTGGCTAAAAGGGTTAGCTATTGAAGGAGGTGCATACCCGGTAAGAGAAAGCGAACTGATCAATACCCCTCCTATCTGCCCTCAAATTCACTACCTACCTCAGTGCATTTTGTTAAATTGTATAATTCAAAATTCAATAATTATTATTTATTAATTTTCATGAAATACTATTTGATGCTTTAATTTACAGATCATTAAGGTTAAGGTGCCATATTCGTCTATATACTGAAAATTTTCTGGAGGCTCAGCGAGAAAAACCACGGTAGTACAACTCACTCGGTCATGATAATAATGAAATTTAAAGTTTACAGTATCCTGTATCGTTTTTAAACTATCAATTTTAGGTGGACTATCGTTTAATATGGGTATTTTAATTTGCAAGAAAAGATAATACACTTCCTTTAGTGTCTGATGACAAGTGTTAAACAAATAACAAGAATTAGACTGTTTTTATCCCTGGCCCTTTGTATGCAAAATGTTCATAGCACATCTTTATGTCGTGGATATCAGGCCTTGATAACTGTTTGCAAAATATACCATTTAATTAATTATTCCATACTTCTTTCAATCACACGACCGTCAATCTGTACTTCCGTTTCCATTGCTAATTTAATTTTATAAATAATGATTGAACTCTTGAACTCATGGAAGCAGTGAATTGACAGGGGCACTGTTGATTTTAATGGAATGACTGACATATTTGACAGCTCGAAAGGAAAAGAGGAATTGGAAAAAGAAGAAACCACTGACACATCTGTGTTGAAATTAGTCAGCACTGAACCTTTATATATTTCAACGAACCTCAATTTCGTCTATTAGATGGTTTTAGATTTTTCGGTTTCAATATTACCGATTTACAATCGTGAAATTGTAAAAATCAAGTGAATGTAGTATTCTGATAGTGCAATTTTTTATAAAGTAAATTTAGATTATTCTTTGGGTTATGAAGAAATTCCGGAAGTGGTTAAGGATTCCTAGCTGTCTCGGTATGATATGGTAGTTCGGCTGAAGATTTTATTCTGTTTTATCAGCAGAGAATCGATCTTGGGTTCGGTAGACCTTTCTATGTCCCACCCAGCCTCTGTAAATTGAGTACCCATGTATGGAGGGTATACCTCCATTCACAAACGTTGGCGCCTAGAAGTACTGCCTGCCCATTTAACATTTTCATTTAATCTCATGCTGTCGACTTTTTAAATATATAAATATCTCTTCTTTTTATTTTATATTTTTACTACTTAATATACAAAATTTCGAAATCTGATGATTTGAAGTGTTAAAAAATATACAAATTATACACGTCATACAACATATTATTTATAATTTGTTAGTAGTACCTGTGTTTAGTAAATACTTAAAATTTTATAACTAATTAATATTTCTTGATTAATGGGGTTCTACAATTCATGCAGTGTTTTATTTAAAAATATTTTTTTATCTCACTGCATTCTAGGTTATTGAGGAGGGATAAGTCAAATGGATTTAAAAAATGAGAATTTTTGAAATTGACAAACATAGCTACGACGGCCATCATTAAGGCAGAAGGAGAAATTAAAATAAACTAAATAAAAACGGATGTTCTTAATCTCTTACTATGAAGAGAACACAAGTTCTCAAGAACTAGTCTCTTCATAAAAGGGTTTTGATGACAAGTTTCCTGTATAGTATATTATAATTTTTCCATATACCCTGATTATTTGGCCATCAAGGCCATGGCAAAAACGTTGTCTTATTAAAAATAATATTCCGTTTAAATAATAATTCTTTTTTTTTTAAATTCATTTGACTGATCCATCTCAATAACCTACACGATAAATTCATCCAGCCATCAAATAATACTTTTTAAGTAAGCAAATATATCAAATTTTTGATTTTGATACTTCAATTCTATACTCTATATTGTCTATATTTATATCAATATCCAATATTAAAAAAAAGCTAAATCTAATATATCGGAACATCTCTAAAATTCGACCAGCCTGACGGTGCTCCCCAAGGATCAATCCTGGCTCCACTAATATACATAATATATTCATTACGCGGCGAATATCGTTGACAGCCCGACAGATTTAATAGACAGCTACTATTATTACGATACCCGGAGATGCTTGGCATGCTTAATTCATTTTGGCTTTACCTCACTTAGCAACACTACTCAACTATATCTATACTATTATATAAAAGGACAAGCATTTTTTTGTTTGTGTTCACTAACCGCAAAAACTACCGGACCAATCTGTACCAAATGTTAACCATATCATCTTCATGCAGTTAGAAATGAATGATAAAATTTACTTATTTTCAATGTGGCCATTCTGCAACGAGTTTACAATCAATGGTAATGTTATAAAACTGTACCAAATTTTAACTACATCTTTTTAGTTCTAGGAAGGTTTATAATATTAACTTTTGCTATAATACGAATTATAATGTATAGTCTTGAGTGGCAGAAACGAGGTTTGCAAAACTGTCATATACTTTTATGGTTAGAAATTAAAATGCAACAAAATGGATCGATAAAATTATTTATGCCATATTGGATGTCTAATTATACTTTTACGTACTCTTCATAATCAATGGAATTCTAATCAGGTTAAAAATTATCGTCAAGTGTGAAAGTATCATTGGAGAAATAATGGTCAGTTCCATACAAATGAAATTCAATAATCAGTTAAAATTATCTAAGTTCTTAATTATATAACCATGCCGAGACGGGATATACTATATAGTTTCATATCAACCCCAGATTTTATAGAACAATTATTTTCTGTATAAGAAATGGCTATGTATGAGAGTACTTCTTCTTAAAACGATTCACTTTCTACAATCTTATTGTGGAACCAATGAATTTCACTATCTTTGACGAGTTTTATTACCCGGAGCAAATTATACTTTTGTATCTTGCGGCAATAACTGTTAAATTTGATGTTTACAGTTGTTTTACTTTAAGACAAATATAAGAGCAATAAGGAAAGAAAAATAATTCCTGGAATCAGATTCAAAACTGTCGTCGAGGTCTGAGTGTTGGCCAACTGCGGTTTTGAAACAACTTGTAGATTTCTGTAAAACCGCATTCAGCCTCGTCTCACCGCCTCTTCTTCACTTCTAAAGTTTAATCGTGCTTACAAAGTTTAATGATTTGGTAACGAAGGCTATTTTTTTTTTTTACAATTACTTTTCTTATAAACCAAAACTCGATGGTTAGTACAGGAAAAAAAAAAAAAGTAAAGAAAATTTACTGATTACAGTTATTACTACAGAACTTGGAAATTTAATTTAATATATGTACTTACATTACCATATCTACTGTAAAAAATGAATATTCAAAACTTATAGAAAGTACTCCTTTTTAGTTTCTAGTAGTAAAGAAGTAAAGAACATAAATAAGTTTAACCAGTGAGATTTAATAAAAGCATAATTTTTTATTTTAAAATATGAATTGATAATCCAGATAGACTGCATTATCAGTGCATACAACTAAAGGCCCAATCATATTTTTACACACATTATCAAAAAGCAAAAGATCGATATTTTGATATGATGATAATTTTTATTCGGCAGAATTTTATTGATTTCATCTGATTGTATTTTAATTTTTAATCATAAAAGTATATGACTCTGTGGTAAACCTCGTTTCTTCCGCTCAAGATTATTGCTAAGCCTTCCTATAACTCTGAAAATAATAATAAAATAAAAAGAGCTTTATTTTACGGATTTTAACAATTTACAATTTTGTAACATATTTGTATAAATACATGTTTTGCTAATAAAACAATTTACACTACATATTCGCTCAGTATAAATTAAACTTAGAATACATTTTTTAAACTGTAGGAAAAACTGACAAAAAAAAACCTACTAAAAAAATAATAATAATAAAAATAAATAAATAAATAATAATAATAATAATTAAATAAAACAAAGTGATCAAGTAAATAAATGGAAAATATGCAAAAGTTTTGGGCGTTAAAATTAATTGCTATTTAAGAATAAATTATCTCATACAATACTTTGATTTGCTAAATTAAAATTTAACTAAAACTAATAAATTCTAAGAATGTCTTATTAAATAAATTTTATTCTAGTAATATGTGTCTAGTTCGTTTGTGTACGTATCTTCTTAAGGTTAGCTTGTTATATTTGTCGATTGCTTGTATTATGGAATTGTCTGAGTTTATTGTTGATTAACTCTGAAAATGATGTAGTTAAAATTTGGTACAGGCTCAGTAGTTTTACCATTGTAGACTCTATTGCATAATTATGCTAACCATGTATTGGTCGATTCAAACTTTACTGCCACAAACATGTCGCATCACATATTTTTATAATTCTTAATAATTTAATTGAATATAAGTAAATGTTTTTATAATTTTCAGGCTCTATATAACACCGTACCTTTATAACCTCTTATGTAGAAAGGCTATCGCCACCTATCGGCCAATTTTAAAACAACTCTGTTATCAACATATTATCTCATTTTTAATAATAAATTAATTTTATTATTATATATATTTTATTATTGCTAAGCCTTCTTGGAACTATAAGGATGACGTGGTAAATATTTTGTACAGATTGGTCAAGTAGTTTTCGTGGTTACTGATTACAAACTAAAAATGGTTTGTCCTTTTATATAATAAAAGTCTAATCCCTTAAACAAATCATTGATGAAACTTATATTTTATCATTATTATTTTCATTTCATCTATACCTACCTCATAATACAAAACGTTTTTGTGGAAATTATGAAAAAAATAAAATTTTAGCTTATCAAACGCATTGATCTTATCATTATGGTATACACATCTTTGCTTAAACATAGTTATAATAATTATTTAGCATATTCGAATTGATTGACGTTTTGAAAACAATAAGATGCATTTAAATTTATATGATATATATAACAATAATCAATTAATCATTAGAAAGTTCTAATCTTATACATTAACTTTAAAAATAGCTCCTATCATTTAAACTATAATTAATTATCTGTCTGGCATTAATTAATTATCAATTATCATAATATATACAAACGTAATTTTCTTATTTTCCTGTTTATGTCGCCGTAATGTATGTTGTTTGCTTTAATTGAAATTAAACATGTAGTGTTATATAACTTTCTCATATTCAGGGATATTCAGTTATTTAAATCAGCTGTATATTTTTAATTATAATTTATTTTATTTGTTAGTTCTTATTATAAAATGTAATTTCTTATTAGCAACAATTTAAAAATGTAATGTCTGTAAGAAATTTCTTTTAAATATGAGGATTTAATTTATTATATTTGTCCAATTTTATTTTTTTTTTTTTTATTTTTTTTTTTTTTTTTTTTTTTTTTTTTTTATTTTTTTTTTTTTTTTTATTTTTTTTAAATTGAAACTTGAGATGAGTTACCATTTTTAACTGACTACTACTATTATGGAACTAACAGGTTACGAAAAAATAATTTCGTTAGGATGTGTGTCTTCCTCATAGATTAAATCTTAATTTTAATTTTAAAATAATTAAATTTAAACTTTATTTGGATGATAAAACTAAAACTAGATTTAATTATTGAAAACGTAACGAAGCCGCTATACAGAAATGGTTTACTATGTTAGGCGCATAGCGTAGTTTTTCAGTATTTTTTAAAAATTCCTATCAGGTTTACTAATTAAAAATTTTGTTTTTTAATATTTATCATTCCTTGTTTCTGTGGATCCCCTTTGTTCCACTTAAAACTTTTATCTCAAGTCATCATGAAAATTTATGTATAAGATTTTACGCCATCATCCCCTCTAATAAGAGCAGGAATGGCGGACTATCCCGCAGGTTATCGAACCTTTTCAAGCCTGTGTGGGAAGGTAAGAATTTATTACGAAATAAAAGTCAACACTTCACACGCCGGATTAGATCTCGAAAAAACTGAGGTATTGTCCAAATTAACTAAATCAAATGTATCACATGTTTAATGGCTAATATATATTTTGGTTTCCTTGGAGTGACAATAATGCACAACTACTGATAAAAATGTCTGCTACTATTAATTACTACACATCGCATTTATATTATATTATATCTTTTATTATTATATATTATTATATAAGGAAAAAAAAATAATACTCTTTACAATAATCTATATCTATACTATTATATAAAAGGACAAGTCATTCTTCGTCTGTGATCTCTAACCGCGAAAACTCTTGAATTAACCTGTACCTAATTTTAACTACATCATCTCAGGCCAGAAGGTATTGCAAAGACATTGTATTCAGGGAGTTAAATGGAAAAACGTAATAGTCAGATACGAATATGGCAATATTTTTTAGTTTATATTGATTGCAAATTTATTATAACAAATAAAAGGAAGTAGACACTTCTTAGGGGTCTTATCTGAAGGCAGCGTAGTAACTTCTTCACATTTGTTACTTCTCCTTTATATATGGTACGGTTAAGGTGGTGTTTGTTGGTATGTTTATTGTTATTAGTTCCCGGAAATATAAATTTCCTTGTATTTACTAGTGGCAATGTATAGATTTTTTTTTTTTATGGCAGATAATTGCTGGTAAAGAGGAATTGTGTTGAGAATAAGAAATTGGTCCGATGAAAGCCATATTTAAAGAAACTGTAAGAATAAACAAAACGGCGATTACTGAGTGAATTCCAATGCTCTTTCGTAAATTTAAATAAAATATTTAAATAAGCATGATTAAAATATGCGCGTAAAGTTATTGGGATAGATATAAAAACAATCACTAAAAAGATAATTGTCCTTCAACTTATTAAACGTCAAAACATAGATGGGAGGATTTTGTTAGGCGGTATATAGTAGTAGTATATAATAATAGGATAAGGTTCAGTGGTATTTGTATCAATTGCCATCCAAAGCATCTGAAAAGAAGGAGGTATAGAGACCTCCTAGTTCAGTCAATGAGGGGTTTAGAGTGCTTGAAATATGCGGTTATTTTTGACTTTATTCCTTCGTTAGGAGTAGTTATAAGGTACACATTCTGAAAGTCCCGGTGGGATGAGCTAACGGTGGGCTCCCCTATTTCTTCCCTCCGGAAGAAGTTCAATTTTTTTGTTTTTTCGATTATATCTCGAAAAGGGTTGACTCTAGAAAAATATGATTATAAATATAAATTAAAGCTAATTATATTTCCTATAAAATCGATAATTAAAAAACAATACAAAAAAAACCCTCACTTTTTGACAAACATCTATTTCTTGTGGCTTTCACGATCGTTTCTCAGAACAAATTTCAGAATCAAAGTTGTTGAGCATTAAATTTACTTTAATTTCATATTACGTTTTCTGGCACTTAAAGCAAACGTTTGACCAAAAGTGAAGTAAACATTTTTTTTTTTCGAATATTATCGACTTTTAATAACGTATATCTAGAAAACCGTTAAATTTCGACAAATATGTATGGAATAAATTTTATAGGAAATATAATTGACTTTAATTTTGATCTTTAGCATATTTTTCTAGAGTCCACGGTTTTCGAGATATTATCTATAAACACAAAATTGGGACCTTCTCTCCTCCTCCCCTACCGTTAGCTCACTCCCCATGAGCGGGGACTTTTAGTATATTTACCTTCTAACTATTCCTAACGAAGAAGTTAAAAATTATCACATATTTCATGCATTCTACAATGTTTTTATTGCCTGGACTATCCTTATGGTAGTACCTTTATTGAAGTGCTGCATATGGTTAGTTGCATTATTAGTCACTGATACGCTAATAAATTCACGGTTCCGCGCTGGATTAATTATTATAATATTATAAAGTTGTATCAGTTATAAATAAAAATATTAATCCATAACTTGAGCTAGTTTATATAATCACTTGAAAGGTCGCGAGGAAGAACGAACAGAGTCACATTGTTCAAAAATCACATAATTTTAAACATGGCGCCAGTTAGTTCTAGGCTAATGTCCGTTTATATTTACCCATTAATGATTAATAAATTATATTCTTCTTGCCCGAATGGTACACGAATAAATTCATTCAGTTACTATCTCTATATTCGCATTGCTATCTGATGTAGGCAAAAATGGGCTTATACCGTTCTTTCCCGCGACCCTGCATATCAAAAAGCCGCATTATTCTTGTTAATATCTCAGAATTCTGGCGTATTTCCTTACTAGATGTCTTTGAAATAAATCAGTATTTCGGGATCTTACAAAATTTCCTGCTACTATAACCATCTTTTCCCGTCAGTACCTAGACATTTTTGTGGTACTGAAGCGAGTTAGTGAATTTTCATTTAGGACGTCATTCTTGCCGCGCCGTTATTTTTTTCTCCACCATCTTCCGAGAAAGATATAAAAAAAAAGTTCATAAAACCTTTTTCCTATTAAGCATTTTTTAAATTTTATATTACTTTGCGTCAATGCTGTATCAAATGATATTTGAAAGTTTTTATCGTTGACTTTTTCTACTGCAATTTAGTAATAAAATCATCATAGCAATTTTGCAATTTTTGTTGATTTTCAGTATTTGTAATAAGTAGCGTTGAATTACTGAGCTGTTTCGAGAATTTAGCGAAAGTTTGTGTAGACTTTCCTAGATATAGCTAAATTTGTGTACCATCATAGGATTCTGAAAATAAAACAGTTACTAAATATTATTTATATTATTTTTTTTTATCATTATTACTTATAGTTTACATTTCATTTTAATACTCATTTTATTAGGTTGATGCAAAAATAATGCAGGATTTTATTTCCGTTTCATTATTAATTCCAATTGTGTAAACAAAACTAATCCACAAAGCTAAGTTATACACATCATTTTAAAGCCTATTTATCTCGCTTATTTTCCTATATAATCCTTTTTTTTTGTTAATATTTAATTCAGTCCGTTCAGTGCCTCCAGGCAAAATGACGTCTAGGAGCGATTTTTAGCCAATTTACTTGTATGAGTTCAAACTCGGTCGAAGTGCTGCTCAAACGGATCGAAATATTAATGGAGTTTTGGGGCCAGATACCATTAATGAATCCACAGTGCAGCGATTGTTTCTAAAAGCGATGGTTTTAGTGGACATTTTGACCTTTCAAACAAAGAATGTGGTGGCCGTCCCTCTGCTGTTGACAACGACCAGTTAAAGGCAATAGTTGAACTACTCGACAAATAGCGGAAGAACTCGATGTGGATCAGTCAACGATCGTAAGCCATCTGAAGGCAATTGGAAAAACAATCGATGTTTTTACTGAATACAAAAAACCTCCATTATTTTTGCATCGACCTAATAATATAATCCTTTAATAATATGGAAGATGGAACTACATTTTATCTCTTAATAACGTTACGTAATTGGTTGTTTCTTAAAGTAACATATAAAAATGTAGAAGCTTGTTGCATGTAATTTAATGCAATTATTTTTATATATTTTGCCATTTAAATGGCTGATAAAAGGATGTGTATAAGGATTTTAATTATTCATACGGTGACTCACTGTGCTGTTTTAATGATTTACCGAAAGCTCCTTTAGAAACGGAAACTTTACTTTTTTATATATATATATATATAATATATATATACTATATATATTATATATATATATATATATAGAGAGAGAGAGAGAGAGAGAGAGTACATAGAGAGCGTGATTTAGACCAAAACTACTCCTTTCACAACCGTACCCCCAGTACTAATAGTACATATATATATATTATATTTCTTCTATGCGGTATGTTCGATGTCCACCTGTGTCGGTTGGTTTTATTTTTTGGTGGTCCAGCGAAATGAATCAGACCTCCCACCCTGGCTGTGATAGGTTTTCAACCTGTAGGATAATCCGCCATTGATGACACTAAGCCCCAAACTTAGCTATTTATACACTGGAAGGTAAAAAATTACATCCAATCGATTTAGTTTCATTTTTTCGGCTACAAGCTTCATTATTTATTAGTGATTTACATCCCCATGTACTTTCGCCAGGGCATATGAGACTTATTAGGATTATTGAAAAAATAAATTAAAGCAAGTAGTATTTAAAAAATTGTTTACTGTTTGCTTTTATTAAATTAATGTTATTAACAAACCTATTGTGTTTCATATGCCCTCGTTAAAGAATATAGGGGACTTCAACACCTGAAGAAAAATGAAACTTCTTGCCCATAAAAAAACAAAACAAAAAAAAACATTGGTTTGAAATTTGTTTGTTTTTTTTGGTATATTTAGACTTTAGTATTTGAAAGTACTTACGAAACCAAAATTATTTTGAAAACCCAAAAAAAGATGCGTTTCCTAATAATATTTATATTTAATAAATTTAGTAATTTTCTTTATTACTATATTTAATTTTTTATCTAAACGATATGATATATATTTAATTTAATTATTTTAACTTAATAAAAACTAATCTATAACGATATTACGAGTTAATGTTGTCTAATTTTAATGTTATTTGCAACTCGGATGGTTCATTATACTGCATGATATAAGCATATATTAAAAGTTTCCTGAAGTTACTTTATTATTTATGTGTGAAATCTATTTATAGAAATACTGCAGGTTTATTGCGAAAAAACTGTAAAAAACATTCTACATTGCATTCATGACTTAACATAAAATGAACAATCATTTAAACTATCTTCAGATTTCTTTTTTAGTCTAGGTTTAATTTACTGCGTATGATAATTTAAGATCTGGGAAAAAGATAAATTTAAATAAAATTATGATTTTCTGAAAATAATATTATTTATATTGGGTTGTTTCACATGAAATGTTCGTTTTCAAGGTAAAGGGATTTTAGTAAAAATACAATATGAAAACAATATAATTTTATTCGAAGTATTTACCTTCTGTTTCTACACATTTTTCCCAACGTGACAACAACTTTTTTATCCCGGATTTGAAAAACTCTGAGCTTTGAAGTGAAACAAAATCTGAAAACGCACTTTTGATTTCAGCATCATTTGCAAAAATTTTTCCTCTGCAGAAGTTGTCTAAATTCCTGAAAAGGTGATAATCTGTTGGAGACAAGTCGGGAGAATATGGTGGGTGCGGAAGAACTTCGTACCCCAGCTCTTTCAATTTATGCATGGTAAGTTTTGAAACGTGGGGTCTAGCGTTGTCGTGTAGGAGTAGGCCCTTCCGATTTACCAATCCAGGTTGTTTTTTTCAATAATTTTTTCGTGCATTTGGCCAATTTCATTGCAGTAGGTTGTAGAGGTAATGGTCTCACCTCTAGGCAAAAAGGAATAATGTATGATTCCAGCCATGGACCACCATACTGTAACCATCAATTTTTTCGGGTGCAAATTTGGTTTTGGCATTTGTCCTGGGCTTTCGTCGATGTCTAACCACTGCCCTGACCGACGCTGATTGTCATAAGCAATCCAGCTGCCGAACGACCTAGTTTAAACTCATAAAAAAATATTACACGAAAATCGCGTGTTTTCATGTTCATATTTGAAGGTATACTAAACAGTGTGTAATTGATTGGGAAGCTAATGTTTATAAAAGAAAAGTAGAGGATTAGTAACTGCTTGATTATGATATGTGAACTTTGGAAGTAAACAACAGAGACTCGCAAAATCCTCTATGTATTTCAAATATTATAAAATCGGACATTTCATGTGAAACAACCCAATAAATATTCTATTATTTTGTTATTTTTTTTTTTTATAAATTTCAACTTTATTTTTTTATATAGTTGCATATTTATTATAATAATGATATATATATTTATTTATTTAGTAAAATGCAGAATCTTCTTTTATTTATTTCAAAGCCAAAACTTTTATAGATGTGATAACGACTTTTAAATTGCTTGTAAAATGAAGTGAACGATTATTTAATAGGTTATAGCTCATAAAAATGTAATTTTATTATTGCTATAAAATTTTAACTTTCTGTAGATTACGATAGCTTGATAGAAGGTGGGGATATAAAATATACTTTATTGTATTGTGAATTTGTCAAGTATCTCCTTAATTATATTGTTTAGGGTACGTTTGAGTGAAAATTGTAAATAGGTCTTAAATTTCGTTAGTATTACTTTGATATTTCTTATCGTTTATAGACTTAATTTTTTTTATTCTTGTAGTATGAGAGTGTCTGTTGCTTGTGTTATTGTATAAATATTTTAAAAATTGGTTAGAAAATTAATTCAGTAGTGAGAATTCTTTGTATTGTGTACAAATCTGACAACAATACGCATCTATACTACCCTTGTGCTGTTCTTACCTATGTTATAGACGTGTTATTAGTCAATAATGATCTACTTACTGCATCTCAGACTCTATAGTGACAAATCATTGTATTTGGAGAGTAGTGTCATAATTGTAGAGTTGGGGTAAATCTCAACAAGCTTCAAAAATGAGCTTTTCTCTGCGTCGTAAATCTATTTCATCAAACTCTTCTGTATAGCTTAATAGTGTACCATAAATGCTGTTGTGGACATTATCGTGTATTAATGTCTAAAAGGGACTAACAGAAAAGTCGTAAGGGATTGAAATGTCAAGAAGCTGATCGGCAATTCAGAATTCCAAAACCTACTCGACAAACGTTCTCATCTCAATACAATACAAAAAGCTCATTTACATGACCATTAGGAGTCCTATTTGGGTTCAGGGCATAGAATTATGGGGTTCAACCAATCCATCGAATTATTCCAGTAGTAGTTTAATAGTATTGTTGCTGATTTGGCCCGAACTAGATACCTATGCTTCCATGATAAAATCAATACTCAATCGAATCCACTAGTCTCCTAACTTGCTTTACATTAGGTTTCTTAGATTACCTCAGGACCTTATTAAATATATCTATAACTGGTGAGCTGCAGTTAGTTATTTCTTCATAAGTTATAGACAGGTTTTTAGATCCGTAATTCCTTTGATTAACCCATTGTATTTTGTTTTATAAGTAAATTTTACTAAATTACAAAGGCTATTCCCATTGGGTCAAAACCTCACCTAAAAGCTCTTCCCTACTATCCACTGCCTTTCCTTAAAAACCGTCCAATTCATTTCCAAAATTCCATTAAAAATCTGGGAATAACTTTCGATCAACATCTTGCATGGAATAGCCATATCTCTCAAATCACGAGGAAATCTATTTTTATTCTTAAGCAACTTTCACAATACCGTGATTTATTACCATTAAGTACTCGAAAACTTTTAGTATCATCACTCATTTTCGCTAACTTTGACTACGGATGCATAGTATATGGAGGACTGTCTGATGAGCTCGAGATGAGATGTAAAAGAGTAATGAACTGTTTTATTAGATTTATTTTCGGGATCTCCAGACGTTCTCACATATCTCACAGGTATTCTGAAATTGGGTGGCTGTACCCCGGTTTTCGACGTCAATACTTCCTGGGTGCTCTCATATTTCAAACCTTGAAAACCAAAAAACCCACCTATATCCATGACCTCCTTACTCTGCGTTCCTCCATACTCCTCTTAAATACTAGAACCCAACCCTTCAACCTATACACTCCGGCGCATCGAACTGCATCCTTCGAGAAATCCTTTATTATCCGTGCTTCCTCGTTGCCCATCACAATTCGAAAAGGATCCACTCTTACTTCCTTTAAACATCATTTATTCCTTTACCTCCTTCATTTTCAATCTTCCGAGCTAATGTAAAACATGAATATTTATATAATAAACATTATAATAGTATACATAAGATGTATCCTCTTACAAGATGCCTCAGTTATTTTTGTAACACATAATTTAATTATTTATCAATTTTTATTATTATTTATTGTTATTATTTATTATAATTAAATATCAAAGCCAGATGATTGTCCTATGTACTGTAATCATATGTTATTCTTAGGGGACAAGTAGTCCCAGAATAAAGTTCATTTTCTTCTTCTTCTTCTTCTTAAATTAGTGTACTATAAATAAACGTATTCATTGCAATTTGAAATATACTTTGACAAAGGATTGGATTAAGAATACATTGATACTTAAAATAATAGAAGGGTTCAGTGGATGAAGGGTTTGTGTGCACAAGTGTTAAGTAGTAAAGTCTGAATATTACATAAGAACTAGAAACATAGATATGAAGGGGCTATTTAACATATTCCAACTGAAGGAAAATGTTATTAAAAAACATAAAAACTCAGGATATTACTAGTGATGCAGCTGAGAGAGCAGCGCTGGGATCTCTACATGTCTGTCCTTGAATCCCAATAAGTGGTGGAATAGGCTCGATTCGGAGTTCCTTGGGCTGTGTGTGCCTGTATTGTACATAGAGTATGAATGTATTTAAAAAAAAAAAAAAATCCTATTTTAATTTTTGTTAAATAATTTTATTATTCATTTAATTTTAGATGTTTGTAAGTAACTATTATTATTTTTATTTATTTATTTTTTATTATTTTTTTTAATATATATATTTTTTTTATTTTTTTTTTTTGTATAATGACTATTTGATTTATTTTTTGTATTATGACTGTTTTATTTTATCTCTTATTATTATCAATTGTGTATAGATGAGAACTTGTATATATGGTACGAATGAACTACATCATTAGCACTGTTACTTATTGCCCTAACCTGAGGTAGATTGTACATATATTTCAATAAAAAATATATATATATATATATATATATATATATATATATATATATATATATATAAACATAAATTACTCAATATTGTGTTTTGTTTCATAACCCCTTCATCCACCAAACACTTCAATTATGACTTTTCCCGTACAAAAAGATTAAAAAAATCATTTTATTTAATAATACCTGACTTCAAAAGCGCAATCCTAATTTAAAAAAAATATATATAAATTATTCAACCCTTTTGATTGTTTTAATTATAAACGAATAAATTCTGGAAATATGCTGGATTCTTTTGAATATTAATAAACTTTTTTAAAATTTCAAAAAATATCTTTTTAAGGGGCAATATGGGCAATATAGAAAGTATTGAATGCTTTTATTATTTGATGAGCAATACTTACAATATAGCTTACGATTAAAATGACTAATTGAAGGATTTGGTGGATGAAGGGGTTATGTAATAAAACACAATTTTCAGTAATTTATGTTTAAGGTTTTTTTTTTTTTTTTATAGCATTTTCCTTCAGCAGGGAAATGCTACATAGCCCCTCATCTTTCTATCTCTGTTTCAAGTTGTTTTGAAATATTAGGATTTTGTTACCTAGCACTTCTGCACATAAATCCTTCATCCAATAAACTAGATCGTATTTTTAACAAATATTGTTATAACTTCTTTTTCTACTGAACCCTTCAATTATGAATCTTCCCTGAACTAAAAGAAAAAAAAAATATTTCACTTAATAATAGCTGACTTCAATGTCCCATTGTAATTTTTAAATAATACATATGATTTAGTCAACCCTTTATATTAATAACGAACAAGTTCTGTAGTGTAAAAATTAAAAATAGAGCTAACCACTGTACCAATATCTGATCCTAATGTGTAGTTGATTTTCGTTTCCAAAACTAGTGCTTCTAACAGCTATTAATTCGTTTTGCATCCTGAAATTCCCTTACTTCGTCAGCAGCCTGATAAAATTATTATTTTCGCTCTAGGTGTGATAAGTAGATTATTCGTTGGAGCTGCTGTGATAAGTGATATACGATAGCCTTAATGATCCTATTTATAACTATTATTAAAATATAAATCCAGACTTTAGCTAGAATTATTTTTAATTTTATTTTTTTATGATATTATATCTAGTGGTATCGTTCCAGTAATTTAATGGCTATGATTAATGTCTTAAAGGTAGGAGCTGTTTAATCTGTGACGTGGAAGTGATAAAACATGACTCAGTTGTTGAGTGTCTTTGATCAGTCGAGTGTTAGAAGCCAGTCCGACAACTTCAGTAGGAATCATGATGATCATTGATTGGTATGTTTATGTTTTATTTTTTTATTTTAAACTTCAACTTATAGGAAATAATATTATAAACATCTACCTAATATTATTGTACGATAGCTAGTATTCCTTGATTTTTGGTGGCGGTTTTAGGATGTTTCTTGGAAACTTGTGTGTGCTTATATGGAGAACTTTTCGTTCCAGTTTATTTCAGGATATTTATTTACTTATTGAAGCTCCTTCAGGTAACTGACACTCAGAGGTTTCACTTGTTTAAAAAATAAATAATTTAACCTCCCTGCTGGTTTATGTTTATTAGACTATGGGCCTGAAGCCAAATGATTCCCCTGTTCTCTAAATAATTAGAGAAATATTTTTGTTTATTTTTTAATAATTGCAAACAACTTGAATGAATTTCGTTGTCACTTTTTACTTTCACAGAGCAACAAATATTAATGATTCAATCAATATATTGATAATTTTTTCTTCTTGAAAGAATCTCAAAGAAAGAAAACAAAATTTGCAAATTTACTCGTAGTATTCGTTTGAAGTTAGATCTTTGAACCACTCATGTGCCTGTGAAATGAATGAGCATTGTAGTTCTTAAAATTGATGTTTTGGAGAATATCAAGGCGAGAAAGCAAACTTTATGTGGTTTATAATTATAATTACAATAATTATGTAAAACATCGTCAGATCTGAAGCTTTTAGTGGCTTTTGAACGTTTCAATATTTTTTTCTTTCAAAGTCTGTGTTTTCTTGAATGCTTCCGTGATTGATCGAAAAAACTTTTAAGGCTCTAGTAGTTATCAAATATTTTATCTTGATTACATTTTTCGAGACTCCACAATCGAACTTAGTTCAGTCCGAAGACTTAGTTCGAATCAAGTTCCAATGTTATTACAAAATTTAACATTTTAAAGAAAGACTAAAGCTACAAGAAACTGCTCGTCGTTATAGACTTCTTCAACATTTACTAGACACACGTTCAAAGCTACCAGTGAATTACAAAAGACTCATTTAAATGTCAGTTATTAGAACTATTTGGACATAAGGAGTTGAGCTTTTGGCCTCCACTTAACCATCAAATTATTCTCGTATCCAATCCTTACAAACTAAAATCCTTCCTGAAATATTCAATGGCCCTTATTATGTCACAAACAATATCCATATATTATATAACAATATCCAAATATTATGATATCCATAAAGATCTTAATGATCCATATAATACTGATTTGGCCCAAACCAGATATATTTTCATAGTGAACTCCATACCCACTCGACAGTTGTAAAAAACAATAAATAGTAAGCGAATTAAGGTTTATGATATACCTAGTATCGTTTATTATTTTTTTGTTTAAATTATTCTCATTGGTCGGAAAATTTTAATTTTGAAGTATCAAATTTAAATTGATGATTACCAATGACAATGGCCCATTTCCATTTTAAATATATTATTTATCTTGAGCAAATGATCTAGAAGTCTATCTACTGTGCCTAAAGGAGTAATGATTTCATTACAAACAATAGAATTTTATCTACAAAAGGATAGCAGTTGTAGACTGCAGCTTGTAGGTGTATCTGTTTTGAGCATTCTCAGGTTTTGTCTTAAAATATGAACAAAAAATAAACGTATCTTCGCATTTTTATTGTAATTCAGTGTATTGATCTGTGACTCTAATATAATAATATTAATAAAAAAAATAGTGCGTTGGTAAATAAATAAGAGTTTTTATGTAAGACTTAACTGTAAAGCCTCAGTACCCTTGTATGATTATTTTACCAAATTTGTACGAGTTTTTGTAGATTTGACAAAGCAATTTTTTAGTTGTTTTAAAATGAATAGATAGATCGCTCTTATGAAATCGGTCCTTGAAGGCAGGTTTTGGTATGTTCCTGTATTCTTTTTTTTCTGCTTTATTTTTGGGATACATTATTGTTGATATATGTTCTAAGTCTTTGGTATTCCCTTTGATAATATGAAGTATTTTTTTAAACGCCTTTTTGGTTGTTTTGAATCAACGAAGTCTTTCATACAACGATCTAGAAAAAGCCAACTAATACTCTGTGAAAAAGTAATTGTTTTCAAATATTGGTTGAATCATAAAAAAACAGAAGGACAATTAAATCAATACATATATTTCGAATTCTTGCCATTTATCCAACTGGTAAACATGTTATAATTTTTCAAGATTTGACCGATATGATTGTTTGATAAGTATTCATTTACTTTTGAAGAATCATATCTTCACGTAGACTTAGATCAGTTCGTATCTGAAAATTTTATTATTATTTATTTGGGTTTATTTTGATATTTAATTTATTTACTTTATTATTTAGGTTTATTTTTATTTTTTTCATTTGTGTGTGACTATATATTTTTTTTTTTTTTCGAATAGGCCATCAGAGGACCACGTGCCAATTTCAATTCTTTCTCCTTTGTTCTTTTCTCTTCTTGCAGTATGCTTTCATCTATTTACTATGTTTCCCCTTTCTGTCCTCGGACCTTTTTGCACCAGTCCTTTTCACTTTCCTTCCTTGGAATCCTTCCATTTTCAATACTCTTTGCCGAAAGTCTTCTATATTATTTATTTCTTCTATTTTTATATTGTCTTTTTCTTAATCCCTTTTTACTTCATTGACCCAGCTTGTTGTTGATTTCTTACCCCACAGATATCTAAAAATTTTACTTGTCAATCTACTATCTGGTATTCGATATAAATGTCCAAAAAACATCAATCTTCTTTTTCTCATTCAATCTGATATATTTTCTGCATTTTTATATATTTCAGCATTACTTCATAACTTGCAACCTTCTACTGTGTTTTGTGGGCCTAATATTTTCCTCATGATTCGCCTTTCTAGTATTTCTAATTTATCTAAATTATATTGAACATATTTTATTTTTTAATAATTTTTTTTTGTTTCTTTAATTTTAGTTATATTCATATATTTTTTATTTTATTTGTTTCTGTGTTATAAATGTATAAAAGGAAAATTATTCTCAATTAAATCAGTTATTATATTTTTATTTATTTATTTTTTTTTTTTCTACCTATCATAGGTAGAAATGAAAATTAGAAATTGTTTGGTCATAATGACCAACCACGCCATTCATCCACTTGTTTCAAAAGATATGGGGTAAAGTCTGCCAACTGTAAATGTTATTATAAATAGAAAGTTCTAATTATAAAGTTATATAATTTTTTTTTTATTAAACAAGATGGCGGGGCTATTTTTTTTTATTTTTTATATATATAAACTGAAAATCTGTATTATCTTATTTACTTGCTACAATAATGTTACTATCACTTCGATTATTTTTTTTATTATTTATATAATAAATTATTGTCAAGGCCTATTTATATATTACTTAATCTGTGGGGAAATAATGATATTCTGAAAGATCTAGATACATAATAATTGTCTTTACATTTTTCTCTTATTTGCGTATTTTGTATAGTTTTAGTGTTCAATGAATTTTATGTATATATATATATATATATATATATATCATTTTTGGTTTGCAAATTTTTATTTTATCTTTCGTCCTTTCTATGTTTACTTTATGACTCTGACTTGCAACATAATGACGAATTTAAATAATCATCTATTTAGTTTATTGCAATAAATTGGATGTTGATATTCGTAGTAATCAACTGAAATGCTTGTTAGTAACCTAACAGCCATCTGAAATACACCTCAAAGTTTAATGATTAAGTTTATTAAGTAATGTTTTTGTATTTTATTTTTAACGGTATATTGATGGTTTAATGGATACAAACCATTAGGAACAGTGGGGTCCAAACATCCTGACCTAGACAGCACCAGTACCCTTTCCTGAAGGGCTTACGACCAATTGTTAAAGGTTAATACGAAGGTCTCCTAGTTATAGGCATGTCAATGTTCTTACCAACTGTGTAAATAACACAGATTATTGTTCATAAATTTATGTTTTATATAACGCTGTTGTATTGAAATGATTTTTATTTATTCTCTTGAGGACATTTAAATAAAAAATGTGCAGTTTTACATTCCTAATTACAGAATCAAGAAATGTTAACTGGAAAAAAACATCTCAAAATACCACTTACATTAGGTATATGTTTTAAATGTTCTTTATTTATTTTTTTTCTGGTTTCTCTCTTTTTCTCATAAAATCTGACTTTTTATAATTGAATACTTCAAAGCCAGAAAAATTCTCACTGTCTTGCATTAAAGTCACATATTGTATCAATTTTCTGAATTTTGGTATTAAACAATAAATGGGAAAAATTCAGAACATGGGTGCAAGGTTGATTTATATATATATATATATATATATATATATAATATATATATATATATATATATATATATATATATATAATGTATAAGCGATTATTCTTAAATTGTTTATGTTTCTCGATGACGAATAAATCCACGCTTGTATCAGTAAACATGAATCGAGGGACTGTTTGAACCTTCGTATGAATTCAGGAAGTTCCATCCACTGATTATATGATTGTATTTCATAAAAAATTGAATAAGTGAAAATTTAAAATCCATTTGTAAATTGCCGAATTCATAAAAGGAAAGCTCAATTTTCGCTGTTACTATCTTTACGATGTACATACTATACATATAGGGAAAAGTGGGACGATTATAAATTAAAAAATAGAAACCGGCTATAGCGCTCCCACTCAGCCTCCACTGGATATTACCAGTGATGCAGCTGAGAGAGCAGCGTTGGGATCTCTACGGGTCTGGCCTGGACCCCCAATAAGTTGGGGAATAGGCTCGATTCGAGGTTCCCCTGGCTGAGTGTGTCTGTTTTGTACATATAGTAAGAATGTATCCTATTCTTTTTATTTTTTATTATTATTATTTATATATATATATATATATATATATATATATATATATATATATATATATATATATATATATATATATGTATGTGTGCGTATGTGTGTATATATATATATTATATTTTTGTTACTTGATTCTTATTATTTCATTTTATTCTTGATAAGTGAATTATTAGTTTTATTTTTATAATTATTACTTGTTTTTATTTTTATATTTTCTTATTATTAATTTTGTTTGTATGAGTACTTGTATGTATGGTATGAATGAATACATCTTTAGCTCCTCACTTATTGCCCTTCATTGAGGCAGACTGTACATATATTTCAATAAAAAAAAAAAAAAAAAAAAAAAAAAAAAAAAAAAAAAAAAAAAATAGAAACTAATAAATACCTAAATAATAAGTCATTAACAATCAGAAGTAAATTCGATGTTATAGCTGCAACATTAGATCTATAACCAGACCGACAAGTTTGAACAAACCGAAGTGTGTAGGTGTTTGGGAATATTGTAGTTAAAGTGGTGTCCGGAATGACGCCATTTTCTTCAACTACTGTTAAATTAAATTATTATTCCACTCGTGTGGAAGTTCGAGTTTCAGATAATGTTAATCCTAATTTGTTCCATTTTTTTTTTTTTTCCTGTTTTCCTTTCTATCTTCTTGTAATGCCTTGCATTTTTACTTCATTTTATTTAATATTACATTTTTTAAATTTAAAATTAATATTATGTTAATCTTAGTTTTAGTAATATTTGTGAAACTATTATTTAGTGACAAAACATATGTAAAAAAAAAAAATATGTTTTAGACTGTCGGTTGTGGATATTTAGGAGGCTTTGGAAGATAAAATGGGTACGATTTAAGTTTAACTTATTTTGTTTTACAGCATTGACTTGATGTCAATTATTATATTAAAAAGGCATAACTCCCCATTGGCTTTTATTCATTTATACTACATGTTTCAGAGCTTGTCTGTTGCTCCATCATCAGGTTCTACAATCATTATGTTATGTTATTTTACAATTCTTTACTATATTATTACATCACTTTACATTTTTTGGTTTTTTACCTAACACTGTGATATTCTCACTTGGTCATCTCTTCTACACTGACACCCCTGGGCAATGTTCAATCATTGTTTTGTTTATTTATTGTCAGCATTCTGGCCTATTTAATATAGTTCCTATTTTACCATTCCATTTCTATTCTATTAGCTGTATTGTCACTACTATTTACATTTTTATTACTTTTATTTATTAATGATTTTATTCTTATATGGACTATTTATATTTTCAGTCTATCTGTTAATTTAGCATAGCTTGTACCAATTTTATGTGTATCTGTTTTGTAGTTTACTGCCTGGTCTTTTGTTTTATTTATAGAAATTGCTTCCATAATTTTTCTATTTTTGGTTTTATTCTCATGATTTAATAAAGTCAAATTCATGTTTGAATTTGTTTGTGTGTTCACACAGTGCTTGTTATCAATATTGTATCAATAAGTGATGTCAATTATTGATACAATATTGTTTTTAGTGAATCATACTTGATTAATCATTCCAGCCTGTATTATTTTTATCTTTATTATCTAGGATCTATTTATAACTATTATTAAAACAAATTGGTTCTTTCCTAGAAAGACTTTTTTTTTTTTTAGGGATAAAGGAAAGAGTTCAAACTTGAAAAATAATGTCTTGCTCGATTTAAACTTTACTCATTTCACTTCCGCTTACAGCTCCATTTTTCTTTTAAGTTATTTAAAGTTATGGCATCTGCAATGTATATTATTTATTATTATAATTCCTTCAGTAAATTATAATTCTCATAACTTCTAAATAAAGTAGTTTGGAGGGAAAGTTTGAGAGTTTCAGCATGCTTCCCTTATCGATTGCCTTGCTCCAGTGTCCCAGGTTGAGATGGACTACGACTCAACCCCGTCTCTGTTTTAGACCTACATTTCGCTTATTGTATTATTTATGTTATTTTTCGTAACAAAAATTACATGTATTTCAACATTAAATTATTATTCCACTCGTGTTATCGATGTGCACTTATATATATTAAGTTAGTAAAAGTAAATTCCAAATACATAATCGTGTAATTGATGTTGAACTTCAAGGATTTTAAAGTTAAATATATAAGTTTAACATTAAAACCTTAAAAAAAAAAAAAAAAAAAAATTAAAAAAAAAATGTATACGGTTATAATTTTGGAAAACTCTTTATTCGAAATATATATTAATAATTTTTTTTATTATTAAATATTTTTCTCCCAAAAAAATTTAAATATTTGTCTTAATAACCATTGGTATTTTATTCTTAAAATATAAATATTTATTTTATCTTGATTCATCTTGTGTTTCATATGAACTCATAAAGTTTATATACTCCTATAATATTTATTCAGGAAAATAAACGACTATTTTGGTTTTTTTTTATTTTTTTTAATTATTTCTCCTACCCACTAGTTGATTTTAACTGCTCATTAAAAATCTCGTAAGTTTGATAATTGAGTAGTTCAAGAATTATAAACGCAGAGATAAAAATATTCCTAAGAAATATTAAAATAGAATTCGAATAATTAAATTGTTTAACATTTTTGCAGAAATCAGAATAATTGAAAAAAAAAAAAAAACTTTTAAAATGTTTTAACTTTATAATATGAATTCAAGAGAAAGGATTAAAAAATTAAAATTAATCCGTCTATCCAAATATTTTTATTTATTGCGTTGTTTTATTGAATGGAGTTTCTAAAATATAAATAATGATATAAGTGGTCAAAAATATTTTTTATTTATTAAAATACTCTGAATACATTTCTGCCAACGAGTTAATATATTTTCTATACTCTGAGAATAGAAGTTTGAGTCAATGGATAAACAAATTCTAAAAACTCATTTTCTATCGAATTTTTATTATAAGATTTTTTATCTCTAAAAAAATGGTCTTGGTGTCTAAAAAAGTAGTAGCCGGTTGACGAGAGGTCTGTAGAGTAAGGTGGATGAGGCAGAGTCTCATAATCATGTTCAATTTTCGTGACGTGTAGTTAGGCATTGACGGTCATTTTATGCTTCAGTAACGCAAGTTTCGATCTTTTATACTTTTCCTTTTGTCTTGAGGTGGTTAGTTATGGTTGATTTGCTGACTAAGAGAATCTCTTGTTTGTTTCAACTAAAGCTCTCTGTACAGCTTCCACGAGAGGCGGAGTCCTTCTATGACCTTCATTATCTTTAAAGCTGATATCTCTCTCACACTGCCACGAAATCTTGTAACGGTGCAAATAATAAAATTAATTATACAAATTAAATACGAAATAAAATATTATTATTTTTGTATATGAAACATCTGAGGGATGCTTATGAACCAATTACATATATTGATAATAATAAAAAAAAACTTATATAAGCAGTGTATAAAAAATATTTCAAAATTAATTTATTATACTTAAAAAATTAAAACATAAAAAAAATTTACTTCTGCACAAACTGAATACATTCAAATGATTTAATTAAATTTATATTTAAACGCTAACATAAAATTATGTTTACATGTAATGTATAAATTTTCAAATTAAAAGTTTTTGAAAAATTGCTTCAAACAGCTTCTTTATATGTGCACAATTAAATATGATTCTTGGCTCTCCTTTGAACTGAATGACTTCTCCACAGCCAAGTTCTCCCTCTGCTTCACTGCCTTCTCTTAGTCCTGTGTCGAATCACTATTTAACTAGTAAACTACACATTCTCACTAAATGCATTATATTCTTTACATTGAAAATCCAACCTTTACATATTTGATTATATTACAAATAAATTAAATTACTAATACAAGCTATACAATTATGCATAATAAATTTTCATAATTACATGAAGGATATGTACAAACAGTTTATCGATAACATTGACACTATTTAACCATGTCACTGCCTTTACAAATAATACTTGAATAATAAAAATATTAATTTCAAAATTAAATTTTAATTTTAATTTTTTTTTAAATTCAAAGAAAATGTAATTACCTAATTGTTCCACTATTAAAATAAAAAAAAAAAAAAAAATTATTAAACACAAGGATTAAAATTATTGGATTCTTTAAATTTAAAATTATTTTTATTTTTTAAAGTTATATTTATTTATTTAAACATTAAAAAAAAAACATGTAACTGTTTTGATCAGCTACAATATGGTGGAAATCTCACTTCGACACCTTAGTTCAAACTGGATTTTATCTAAACTGTGACATGTTTCTAAAAGGATTTATAAATGAAGACATTCATACAAAGAAATAATCCGTCGAACCTAAACAGTTTATTATTTAGAGAGATGATTTAGTGAAAAAAATGAAATAATTTTCTGTTCAAGACAATGTTATTGTCGTTGACAAACAGCTTCATCAACATGAATTACTCCTGAAAGTAATTTTCACATCCAAAACGCAGCGAACTTGTTGGAGCCCAATACTGTTCAGTTCGTCCCCAATTCAATGCTTGAAGTTGGTGAAGTAACCCATTAGCCGCTCAATTTAGAAGTTAGCCTTGAAGAAGGCGCCCTTAAATATGTTTATCCTTGAGGGATTAGGTTAGGACTTCTTCCGCTCGGGTCTACCGCAGTGTAATTAGTCCTTCCTTCTAATTAGCCAAAGTCTTCTCTAAACCTTGCGGCCTAATCCTGCTATTCCTTTTCTAAGCTTTTTCCTTGTCCTTTGGGCCTCTTTTCATGTCCTATTTTATCCTTCTTAGAAACATTCTTTTTATTCCTTAAGTCCTATACTTGTCTTCTTTGCCTCCTTAAAGTTCTCAAGGAATTCTTTCGTAATCGGATAAGAGCTAAAGATGTCGACAAAGGTTATATTTCTATATTAAGATACTGATAAGGTCTATTTCCAAACCAATATTTGGATCTTCCAAATATTTAAAGTGATGGAGGATAAACCACTTCATTTGTATACGTATTGGCGTTTGTGGATTTGCAGCTCTTTTTTTCTATAACTAATCGAAATAACGCTATTCAGTCATAATTTAATCCAGCGAAAATTGACTGAATGAAATGTTGGAATATCTTGTAATAATTAAAAAAAGATCGAGCGCTTTGGTCCATTTTCTTTGCAAGCTATAATTAAAAAGCATATTAAAAAACTTGTTATTTATTTATTGATATTTACAACTGGCTGAAGGCAGAAAAAATATTTTCTATTATTTCAGCTGTGGATAGACATCGACGGTTGGAGACCCTCCAGGGAACCTTTCTCTATAAAGTGGGTACCCTAATCAGGGGAAAAACTGGGGGGTTTTCTGATTACGTAGAAATCTCCTTCTTTCACAAACGTTGGCCTAGTTGTACTATAACTCGTCAAGAAGTTCTGAACCCAAGACCGTTTTTGCGTTGTAGTGGTACAGATTTTTTTTATTTATGATTATGTAATGTAACCATAATAATAAGCTTTATTGGCATCATATTTATGACAAAAGCCTCTCCCTTAGGAGGTTAAATGGAGTTCAGCTCCAAAATAATTTTACAGAATAGAAACTGATTTGTAACATGTAACTATATCAAATAAAATATACAATATTCTGTGTAAACCACAAAAACAAAAACAAAACCACAAACACAAAACAAAATTTTTTTTTTTTAGATTATTTACAATTTTGAACCAGCAGTATCTGTCCCTGGCCACTTTCATCCAGTTGGTTCCCAGCCTTCGGGTAATTTCATCCCTCCACCTCATGTACTGTCTTCCCCTGCTTCTCACTTGGCCGATCGGTGTCCACTCGGTGCTGCTTTTCTACCATCTTTCGTCCTTTACTCTTGCTAGGTGTCCAGCCCACCTCCATTTCAGTTTTTGGGCTTCCTTGCTGATACTTCTAACTTTTACACGAGTTAGGATATCTCGGTTCTTAATCTTCTCACTTCTTCGGATTCCAGCCATACTCCTTAAAAGTTTCATTTGGATGGTGTCTAGTTTCGCCTGTTCCTTTTTCGTTATTGCCCAAGTCTGAGCGCCATACAGGATTGAGGGGTATGTATTATTTATACTATGTAATGTATAAATCTTTAAATGGGAGGAAAATTATCACAATAACACGTCATTAACTTTTAAAGAAACTACCTCTTAATAAAATCTACATTAGAAGGTCCCTGGTGCTTCTTTTCAGCCTCTTTGCAGTGTTATCAGGAGTGGATTGCAAAGCTAGTTGGGAGACGATTGGATTCGAGTGGGTATAAAGCTTATCATAGAAGGAAATGTATCTGGTTTGGGGCAAATCTAAAACATATTGAACATTAAATCATTATGGATCAGTTTACTTGTAGCATAATTAGGAGCGTTGAATATTTAACGAAGGATTGGATAGGAGTAGAATTGAAGGTTAAGTGGATTCACAAAGCTCAACACCGTTTGTCCTATAGCTGTAATTACTGCCATGTAAATGAGTATTTTGTTATTTATTTTTATTTTGAACGTTGGGAGCTTTGAACGTTTGTCTAGTGAATGTTGGAGTAGTCTAAAAAAAAAAAAAAGTTCTAAATTTAACTGAATAATAAAGCGATGCTTATTTTCTTCTAAAACTAGATTAATATTTATAACAATAAAAGTAAATAATTTAATCACTTATTGATAACTTACATCAAGGGTGAAATAATATAAAAAAAATTTAAATGTGAGTTGATTTAATTACCTCTCCATGGCCGAGTAAGTTGGGGCGAGGGTCTCGGCGAGCTCGGTGCTAAAGGTGGGTTCGAATCCCACCTGGGTGGGTTAAAATTTATTTTGTGTTGAACTCACGAATAAATCTTGACCTTCCCACCCTGGCCAGTATAGAACATCAATGGAATTCTTGGCTCCCCCCCCAAAAAAAAAAAAAAAAAAAAAAAAAAAAAAAAAAAAAAAAAAAAAAAAAAAAAAAAAAAAAAAAAAAAAAAAGAATTACCTACCTATTTGACTGTATTTATTATAAACTAATACATACAAGAAATATGATGAATGATTTTTAACATTAAATAATCTTCTATTATTAGATACTATATATTTATACAAAAAAAGAATGTCTTTGAGTGAGGAAATATGGGCAGTACAGCAAGTAGTGGATGGTGTCTTAATTATTTAAAGAACAGTATTTACAAGGTGACTTATTAATCACATTTCTAATTATGCCGTTAACAAGTAGAGTGACTTTTTTACTAGCCCTACGTATAAAAATCTATTTTCACCACAACTCTCAATCTATACACTGAAATAGAGAAAAACGAATACTGCTAACATGGTCCCTGCTAATATTTCTTAATAAAAGTTAAAAGTAGTTTATTAAGGCTTAACATTATGTACTCTAACTAGGGCAGGTAGGCTGTGTCATCCAACAGGTTACCTACCTATTCTAGCCAGGGTGGGAAGTTCAAGATAAAAGTAGAGTTAACCACTCAATCAATAGCTAAACTAACAGATGAGGTTTTATTACCATTTGAGAAGCCTAGTTGAAAGGGCCAGCTGTGGTATTAATAATTCCTACTTACCTATTACAACAAATTCTAGGCAACTGCTCTTCTCTCATATAGAAATTTGTATCCTCCAACTTACAGTTCTATTAAACATTTTGGTTAAAACATGCATGTGTCCTGCCCCAAGTCTAATATAAAATTTAGATGAGCTTCTAGGCAAAGTTAGTAAATACTTGATGTAAACTTTGCAAAACTTAGTCAGACCCTTCTTCAAAGTTATACAGGCTTCCCCTAAATTAAAAAAAAATAATCTAATGATAAAGAACAAACTTAGGCTTACTAAACTATAACCTTAAAAAACTTAAATAAACTGTTAAACTTAGTGTTTTTGTTTGTTATTTTGGTTTCTTAAGATCTCATGAAAAGATATTTTACGTCATAAACATTTTTTTTTCACCTATCACTTCTTCCTGATTTTCTTAATCGAAGAGATAAATTACGGTAGCTGTGTTGCCACATTATTTATAAATAAGAAGGACTCTGGCAGGCATATTAGATTCCGATATATGACAGACGATACTTAGTCGTGGAAGGTCTTGAGAACACTCTCTTTTCAGAACACCTCACTGGAGATTCAGGAATTTATCGAAAACCTACGTTTGAAATTGGTTTTGTGTAGTTTATTAGAGGGAGATATGAAGGGTGGTGGATGAAGGTGTTATGTAACAAAAGACAATTTTGAGTAATTTATATTTGATGTTTTTTTACATTTTCAGGAAAATGTTACATAGCCCTTTCATCTTCTTTATATGTTTCTATTTGTTTTGAAAGCTAGATTAGATATTTTTAAATAAATGTGACATTAACCCCTTCATCTACCAAACCTTTCTATGATAAATATCTATTTTACTTAAAACTGCTATACATGAGGCATTGAGGTCGTCGTAGAGTTTGTAATTGAAACAGGATGTGGAGTATGGAAGATTTAGGATTGCAACGATTCGATACGTTGGAATAATATTCAACATATCATGTTGATGATTTTTTTTTCTAATAAATCAAAAGTTTAGCTTGTCTGTATTTGAGTGATCACAAAAAACGACCGATTTCTTTTCATTTCACTATTGTACGGATTCCGAATATATATATTTATGTACAAAGGCCTTGATAGAGCATTTGTTGGTATTTTAATATAGTGTTTTAACATGCATATATTGAAATATACTCTGGAACATAATATAGGTTTTGCGATGAATGATGTCACACCATTTTAATTTTGTTTTATACTTTCTGTTGTATTGGAGTTTTCTCTTTAGGAATTCACCGGCAAAGGTTGAATTGTTGAAAGATTGATTAATCAATTCAATGGGGAATTGTTAAATAGGGAGCCGAGAGCTGTTTGGCCATCAGAGGTGTTAAATATTCCATCTTTCTATTGAAAAGTTTGATTAAACAAAAAAACTGTTGTTTTGTGTATATTTCGGCTAACATTTGTTTATGATAAGCTGGTTTTATTTATTTATTTTTTATTTAAGAAAAAATATATTATTTTGTTTAGAATTATGAATAATTTAATAAGTATGCGTGTTTAAAATTTTTAATTTTCATGCGATTATAACGTTATTTTATCTTATCGATTTTTTATTTTTATTTTTTTATATTGTTTAAAAAAGTAAAAAAATAGTAATTTTCCACATTTTTTTTTTCTATTCAAAGCAATTAGTACCCTCACTAATTTCATTTCTCAAGGTTTCAGAAAAAAAAAATTAAATAGTAAAAAATATTAGTTAAAACATAAATTATTACTAAATGCTGGATTTAGTTAGATGAAGATACGTATAATAATTATAATTGTAATTATAATTACTTGAAAGTTTTATTTTTTATTGTTTGTCTTATTTCATTGTTTATTTTGATTCTATATAGATTTTTGGTTTGAAGTATTTTACTTTTTGAAATTCAAAGATCTTTCTTTGAGTACCAAGTCGATCAGTTATAAGACTGATTTATTACTTATTATTCGCTGAGTTATCACCTATGGCAGTGAGGCATGGAAAGGCGGCTTTTCGCATGGAAATGGAAAGTGGTTAGGGAAATGTATCCGATCTGCGCTGAGGGAGAGTGGAGAATCAGGACATACGATGAACCAACTGTACTGTATGACCATCCGGATATTGTAAAGTTCATAAAAAAAAGGAAGGATGAGGTAGGTCGGTCATGTGGAACGTTTCGGAAGCGATCGTCTACCAAGGAAACTAATTTATGAAAAAAGTGCTCGAAAAAAAAAAAAATTATCCTAGAAGAAGATAACGTTGGATAAAAGACTTAGGGCAGTTGGGAGTAAGACGTTGGAGGGCTGTTGCTCCAACGATCTTGGCAAGCAATCTGTGATAAGGCCCTTGTCCTTTGAGGGCACTAGGGCCGATTTTAATTATAGTTATAATAGATATTTATAACGTTTTGCGATAATCTATATTTTTATTTTATTTTATTTTTTTACCTTTAAGACTTGTCTCTTGTTTTTAATACAGTTTATACTAAAAAAAATTATGTTAGTTGGATGAATTTTGAATCTATTTTTTTAAAGTGCATTTTCTTGCCCCTTCTTCATCTAAATTTTTATAAATAAGAACAAGTATAAAGGGTAAACCAGACAGTTATTAACACCCCAGACAGTTATTGACACCATATCTTAAAAAAAAATAAAAAAATAAATCATAAAATTTCTTTTTAATCCTACGAATCAACTGTATAAAAGTACTTTCAATTCTGTCTGTATTTTTGAAAATATGGTGTCATTAACTGATTTTACATTATTTATAGTCACTATGTTGTAAAATACATTCCAGGAATAATGTTTGGTGTAAACTTTTTTGCTTTGCTTAAAGTATAGTAATTAAGGAAAGGTCACTGCAAATTTAAACTTTATTGAACTATTCTATAATCTTAGCGTCAATAACTGTCTGATTTACTCTATACAAAATAAAGAAGATAATCAGGGATGCAGTGAAACAGAAACACCACATTCGAGTTGAAATACTTTAATTTTGTGCCAACTTTTATTTTATATATATATATATATATATATATATATATATATATATATATATATATAAAAAAGTATACCAACATAGTCTGGAATCGATGAATGGTTTGCCATATTTTATGGTATTTAGTTTATTGCAATACCAGATTTGAATGCCATTCATCCTCAGTGCTCTGTAATGAACGTTCATTTGACCAGTATTCTAATAATTTAAATATATTATAAGTGCCAAATCATTCATAAATTTCTAACGAAACTTCTTGTTATAATTTATTGAAAATGTAAGTGTTGTGTGTGTATATATATATAACATACTCTATTTTTTGTAAATAATAGAGTATAATATATTAATTATGGTATTCTTCTACAATCAGCTATTGCGTTATAAATTTTTATGAATTCCAGATTAATAAATGCGTCTGGCATACTCATCATTTCAGAAGTTATTTACTCAGGTATTGTCGTAGTCAGTTGGAAGCATTTTTCAGTATTTAAGAAAACCTTACCTTTGGAAAAAATATATTGTTTTTCAAAGGTTGGTTCTGTAAAAGCGTATCGTGTTCCAATCCAGTTTACGAGGACGAATCAATTTTCCTTGGATTTAAGGATTTCTCCTTGTTCTTGTAATCCCTCCTTGGAATCGAACGAGGGGAACCGAGCTGAGCCGGGCAGACATTTCTGACAGAGACATTGTTCATTTATCTCTTGTCATATCAAAACTCTCCCATTGCTTATCATTAATCTTGTACAAGATATTGTTCCTTGTTTTCTTCCTGTAGTTTCTAAAATTTAATAGAAGATTTATTAGGATGACTGTGCGTTTATGAAGAATTCATTCTGTCTACTTTCATTCAATTACATTGAAGTCACTTTGAGACATCGAGCTATGTCAATTGTCTATTCTCTGAACTGTTAGGCTCATGCCATGTCCTCTTCTATCAAGATTGTTCACGCTTAAAAATTACGACTGAATTTTTCGCATCTGTATTTTATTGTGTGATTTACGACTTGAGTTGAAAAGACATTGAAAATTATACGTGGCACTTTATCTCAGCAGCTGTTGTTTTTCGTTTTACGTAAATGTCCAAAATAAAGATGCAGTACTCTTATCCATTTTTTTTTTCATATTATGATTTCATTGAGTGATTACATATATTCATATTTACATATATTCGCCAGATTTTCGGAGTCGATTTAGCTTATAACTCTACGTAAAATTTTATTTATGCAATCCTCCTATTGAATGAGGAAACAATACAAGCACACTCAAACAAAATATTTTTTATTATAATAAAATAATCCATACTACTATATAAATGGACTAACCTCGAAAATTTCTGAAGCAATTTGTACCAAATTTGAACTTCAGTGGAAACTCGTTATTTCGTCACTCGATAATTCGTCTTATTCTGTAATTCGTCAGTCTTTTTTTTTTTTTTTTTTCTTTAATTGGCAACTATGAATAACAAACTAAAAACTTATGTAATCCATTTTTTTCCTCTTGCTACTTATTTAATCTTTAAACCGCATCATTTGGCTTGTAACTAAAAAATAAGGAAGTATGAGTGCAGTTAACGAATTCCTGGTTAAGTTAATACTGGAAAGCTCATCCTACAAAAACATTAGCATCAGGCTCAGCAACTTCTGCTCCAGATTATAAAATGAGAAAAGATAAGCAAGAGGTAAGCAGCTGGTTAAACATGGATGGTACGGATGTAGGATATGAAATTTTAAATAACAATGGAATTATAGAACAAGTGCCAAGTGCACAAAATGAAGCAAGTGAGGAAAACGATGACGATGACGTTTCTAATTCTTTCACTATTCCATGCAAAGAAGTAAAGGAAATGTTAACTAAGTTTATTGAGTGGTTTCGAGCAGCAATGTGAATTAGATGTTTCACACCTGGATACAGCAAGTGTTTAGCTTTTTTTGTCATTTTCACTCACAAGTCCAGTGTGTATAATGTTCATCTGTTCGTTTTTACATTCAATAAATTGCAAAAAAAAAAAAATTACAATTATATAGTTTATAATGCTTTTTTGTTACTTTACTAGCGAAATTCTGTAATTCGTCATTTTCGTTATTTCGTCACCCCCCTCTCCCCCCACTCATGACGAAATCGAGTTTCTACTGTACATTATTTTGATAGTTCTAGGAATGTTTAGCAATAATAAATTTACAGATGTTCCGACATGGGATTGTTTTAATATTGGATACAGATATCAATATAGGCAATATCGAGTATCGAATCGAAATATGAAAATCGTCAGTATAATGTAATAGCAAAGTTTTTGGAAGGATAAAGGAAAAACAAACAGCATTTTAAAATGCAACACTTGTGTGATGAATTACAAAAGAAAATTAATAAATAGACATTATTTATACTAGTTTATCAAAAGGACAAGCCATTTTTCGTTTGTTGATCACTCCCCAGGAAAACTACTTAACCAATTTTAACTTCATCATCTATATAGTTCCAGGAAGGTTTATTAATAATAAAAATTACATATTTTTAATCGAGTTGTTATTAAAAAAAAACGATAAATGTGTGGATTCCAGTGAAGTTTGAAAACCGATAGGTGGTGAACGCTATTCGGCAAGAACGTTTACAAAGGTACATTGTTATATAGAGCTTGAAATTGATTATAAAATATACTTAATGTTTAAATAAAATATTTAAACAGAGTTTACATAGTAAAACTCTCAGTAGTATATTGCTACAATATAATATATAATATACTAATCAGTATATTGCTCTTTGAATTCGAACTTTGTTTAAAAGCTAATGAACCTTTTAGAAAAATATGTCCAGTGTTTGTGGAAGGTGCTCTCTCTTTTTTGGAAGGAACGATTTTTGTTTGCGAAATTTCGTTCTAAACACCTCATGACGAGGCTTGTTCGGACAAGCTAAATATCGGTTTTTTCAAGGATGAGATTTCAGATTTACCATTTGATGGGAGTAGTTGTTTGTAATTGAATATTTTGATTTGATTTGACTGTTTATTTGTTACTGTTTAATTCTATTTAACTGCCATTAAAAAAAAAAAAAAAAATAATAAATAAATAAAATCAAATATTCCGGTGTTTCATTTTTAGAAATATTTCTGTTACCATAATATTTTTTACTTTTAATTTTTTTTTTTATGATTGTTACAGATAAGTTAATGATGAGCATGCTGTTAAAAATCATTGTAATTTTTGTTAAGTAATCAGATTAATTATTTTTCTACGGTCTCGATCAGTCGAGTATTATCGGTATTGGATGATGGGTTAGGGGATGGGTGGGGGAGGGGGCTATGTGGGATATGGGTTGTTGCCGTGGGCCGGCGGTAATTCGATATGGGATGACCCGGTTCACAGAGGATCTCCCGCAAATCTAATAACAGTCCCGGCTGCTGGGCACCGCATCTAAAGGGCCAGAGGCTAACCCTTTGCCATCGGTTACCGGATTATACCGCGTCTAGGCTGTGTTAATTAATAGGTTAATAGGGGTAGATAATTGATTTATTTATTTAGATAATATTAAAAATAGAAAAAAAAGGAAAAAAAATCGTAAGTATTTCCTTAAGTGCCAACTCATTTAACCAGTTAAGTTAAATAAAAAAAATCTCATTTTCTAAAGCCACACACAAGATATATGAGTTCAGTCTCATATGTTCTTATTATATCCTACTCAAAGCCCTTTCCCAAGTTATCAAAACGAATGCGAATTCAATAACCAGAAACTTTAAGTAATTATTGTTAGCTTAGCGAATTTTGTGTAAATATTTATAAACTGCATTAACATCTTAAAATGAAATATTTACCATCAAATGTAGTATATAATTAAAAAAAAATTAAGCCTGAAATTGATTCAGAAATATAATAATGAAGGCGAAGATGTGGTTTGTTCAAAAAAGAACTAGATATCAACATTTAGCTACATGAAACATTCGTAATGCAAAACTAAAACAGTCAGATAAAAGATATACTCTGACGATATTATATCAAAAACTCAATTTTTCGTGACTGGGAAAAACAATAGGTCTTGAATATATCTATCTATTGAATCTACTGTTTTTTTCCCAATTTATATTTTAGAATTAAAAGGATCGAATCACTTAAATTAATAATTATATTAAATTAACTATCAATGATCGAAATAAAAAAGTTGAGAGAAAATAGCGGTTTTTAAATCGTGAATATTTTCATTCAAATCAATATACCAACTTAACGGTAGGTCCTAGTGACGAATGTTATGTAACAAAAATATTCTCTATTAAATTTCTTAAGAGATAACTCTCTTAAAATTTTCGATCCGAGCAACACCGACAGAGCTAGAGCGTGTCAAAACGCTACATTTTCGAGTATGAAAAAACGTTACACATTTTAGAGTAAAAAAACCGTTACAATGTGATATTTTTCATCCAAACCTGTATAAATCCTAAACGTTAGGTCCTAGCGACAATTGCTACATAACAGAAAATATTCTCCATTAAATTTCTGACAAGACTTTATCGTCAAATTTTCGATCAGAGCACCACAGACAGAGATAGAGTGAGTCAAAAAGTCTCCAAACTTAAAAATAGCGGTTTCAAACGTGACTTATTTCATTCAAACCAATTTAGCTTTTGAACGATAGGCCCTAGTTACTAATATTATTTAACCAAAAGTATTCTCCATTAAATTTCTGACTCGGGATCTACATCAAATTATCGATCAGAGCAACACTCACAGCGTTAGAGCGTATCAAAATGTTATTAGTCCAGTCAAACACATTGTAGAGTACATGGAATATGCGATAATTTTTGACTTCATAGCTCCGTTTGGAATAGTTAGAAGGAAACATACTAAAAGTCCCCGCCTCTGGGGGGTGAGCTGACGGTTGGGAAGGGGGAAAGTTCAATTTTTTGTTTTTTCGATAATAACTCGAAAACGGTTGACTCTAGAAAAATATGTTTCAAATAAACATAAAAGCTAATTAAATTTTCTATAAAATTGATAGTATATAAATCTGTCGTAATTCTAATCATTTACGTGATATTCGTTATTGAAAATCGGTGATTTTTTTGAGAAAAAACAACAATACCAGAAATGTATATATATATAATTAAAGTAAATTTAATACTCTACAATTTTAATTCTGTTATTTTTTCTGAGAAACGATTGTGGCGGGTACTAAAAACAAAAGTTTGACAAAAAGTATGGTGACATTTGTTTTTTTCCGAAAATTACCGATTTTCAAATAACGAATATAACGTAAACAAATTTATATATTATCAATTTTATCAGAAATTTAATTAGCTTCAATGTTTATTTGAGACATATTTTTCTAGAGTCAACCGTTTTCGAGATATAATCGAAAAAAACAAAAACATTGAACTTCTCCCCTCCACTTCACTGTTAGCTCACCCCCATTGGTGGGGACTTTTAGTATGTTCACCTTCTAACTATTCCTAACGGAGCTATGAAGTCAAAAATTATCGCATTTCCATGCACTCTACACCCCTCATTTCAACACTCATTGACTTGATGGACTATATATATATTTTTGAGTGTGAAAATAAAACTTTGCAAGTACAGACCTCCAGCCAAAAGAAATATCCGTGTTCCGAAATAATGATTATTTTCCATTTCAAAATTTTTGGATCCGAGCAACGCCAACAGAGCTAGAGCGTGTCAAAATGATACATTTTCGAATGTGAAAACAGTTACACATTTGAGGGTAAAAAAACCCGTTACAACGTGAATTTTTTCATTCAAACCAATATAAATCGTAAACGGTAGGTTCTACCGACAATTGCTATAGGTATAACAAAAAATATTCTCGATTAAATTTCTGATTACGAAATTGTCGTCAAAATGTTCCAATTTTATTATATCCTGTTTTAAAATTGAATTTGTGATTTTCGTAATACTCTAATTATACGCTTATAATTAGTTGTTTTTTTTTATGAAACTAAATTATTAAAAAATAAACTATGTATATCTGACTAGGAAAAACTATTGATCATGGATATGTCTATCCATATTGTTTTTTTTTTTTCCGTTTACATCTAGGAATTACAAGGATCAAATTACTTAAATTAAATAAACAATCAATAATTATACGGAATAAACATCCCCTAGTTTAGTAATCACCCATATTACCTAATTCTTTTTTCGAAATTCATTTGACATAGTACTTTCTAATTGATACGTTCTCTTGTGTAAAAAAAATTATTGTTGTAGAAATAACTTATGCACTAATTTTAATTTATTTATTATTAATGAGAAATAAAAAAAAATGTTTTTACTATAATACTTCCGAATAAATAGTCCGATTAATCTTGGATATATTACGCTATATACTTCGTCAGTTAATTCTCTTTGTTCATACATGCTGCCGATGCAAATACTTGATTAGTTTACTGCCTGGCTTTCCTAATATAAGTGACGTAATCACGTCTCGTGCATTGCTCCTGTTACAACATTGATAATATCTGCTGACATAAGCTATCTATTGTTGGATAAGTTGGAGTGATTTTCCACTAGAAAAAGTAACTTGTGTCGACTTGGGGTATTCTTGGCCGCTTTCCAATTTTCCCCTCATTCCACAGATTCGTTTTATTTCAGCAATACTGTATCCCCAATAGGTTCTACGGATTTGTCCTAAAGCCTAGTGCCCTAGAAAATGTTATTTTAACAATTTATCACTCCGTAACTTTCGTTATTTTTGTTATAAAGCTAAATGAAAACTGAAATAAGCGAAAAAAAAAAAAAAAAAAAAAAAAAAGAGTGCAACCGTATAGCTATTTGAGACACTGAAGGCTTTACGTTGTGATTATGAAAAAAAAAAATCTGTGAACAAAGACCTAGGAAACCTTTTCAGAATCTTTAATTCCGACTTTACTCGATTATATATCGTAGCCACTATTTCACAAACTAATGAATGTGAAAAAACGATTTTTTTTTATTTCGTTCGTTTATCGTTGTATTCTGCAAGGCATACCTTGTGGTAAAATGCTAGAAATTCGTAAAAATGACATTATAGATTTTATTCTTCTAATTGCCGACCAGATTCGAAATACATCGGTAAATTAACGAAATAAAAAATGCGTTTTTTCACATTCGTTAGTTTTACATAGTGGCGACGATATGATGGATATGCTTACCATGGTTCTATGATTCGTGCAATTACACGCTGTCGCTGAAATACATTTTAATAATAACCAACCTATACAATGGCACAAGACCATGACAAAGATGTCATCCACATTGAAGGAATTGAAGTGTAAACCAATTGGTTTACAACGTGTTAGCACTTATATATTTTTTTAGATTAAGTCTCACTAATTACTAGGCCCGTAATATTGGCCAATAACTTCCTTATATACACCAACTATATCAGAATGGACAAGTTATCCTATATGATACCAGAGCGAGAAGAGCGTGATTAATTAAATAGGCACTAGTGACTGTTTTACAAACAAAATTAAATGATGGAACATTCAGAGTGAGCCACTATTTTGCTAATTCATTCTTTACTCAGTCTGCTGGTTTCGTCATGGAAGTATACTGTCACATTCTATACCCGGTGTATACAGCTGAAATCCCGATGTACCCTAGAACTGTCTTCACCACAAACGCTGATGACACATGTGTGTTATCAGCAAATAATGATCCCGTCATTGCATCCTATACTCTCCAAGCGCAGATCACAAACCTTTATCAAGAATGGTATCGAAATTTGAGGATTAAAATAAATCCAAACAAATCTTATCAAATAACCTTTATCCTTCGTCGTAAACCTACTTCTTGTCCTACAGTTAACTTTAATAATATTCCACTAATTCCTGTTGAACAGATCCTCTAACTAAGACTCTATCTAGACTAACAGTTTCCTTGGAATCTAGATTAAAAAGAAAAAGACTACACCCCGAAATAAGCCTGTCCCCCCAATTCGGAGGGCAAGCCGTGCTGAAAGGGCACCCAACGCTACTCTTTCAGCTGCGTCACTAGCAGAATCCAGTGGAGGCTGAAAGGGAGCGCTATGGCACAGTCGCACAGACTGTTCAACACAAAGTTGAAAAGTTGGCCATTGCTAGAACCCTATTAATAAATATTTATAATAAGTCTTGGGTCTATTGCCGTTTAAATCTGCGAGAAGGGTTATAGGGATGTGTGGAACTAGATAATGAATGAGCAAGAGGTTTGGAATGTTGTTATAGTATTGAATAAAACTCGTTAATTCAAATATATAAAGAGACTAGATTCGCGAAAGCTAATTTATTCTTTTTTATTCATAGAAATATAATTGGCAAGCTCTTTAAAACGACGAAATGAGTACATGGATTTATTAAACATAACATAATTATTTTTTTTTATTTTTGAAGAGAAAAGATTTGACCCCGGTTGGGATTCGAAACCAAGTCTCCACCTCTCTAGCGTGGTGCCTTATCCACTAGGCCACCGAGCTCGTATCCGAACCAGGGAAATCCTTTCTCTTCACTTGATCCATACCCCCGGGCACTCGCAATTGCGATGTACAATTCGGGGATGAATGTTCAATTTGAACATTACTTTTAATTGGATCTATTGACAAGCTGTCCTATATAAATTATGAAATAATTCTTGGTTGATAATTATTTTTTTTAAATATATTTTTTTATTTTTGAAGAGAAAAGATTTGACCCCGGTTGGGATTCGAACCCGTCTCCACCTCTCTAGCGTGGTGCCTTATCCACTAGGCCACCGAGCTCGTATCCGAACCAGGGAAATCCTTTCTCTTCACTTGATCCATATGGATTGAGACTTGGGTTCGAATCCCAACCGGGGTCAAATCTTTTCTCATCAAAAATAAAAAAATATATTTAAAAAAAAAAAATTATCAACCAAGAATTATTTCATAATAACATAATTATGTTTTTTTTTTGTAGTTTTAAGATTTGTTGCCAACTCCTATACAACCAATTTTAGATCTTGGTTAAGTTGGATTTAGCTTGTATTATTTCTTATGATTGTTTTCTTTCTTCTTTAATTAAATTTTATCTTCAAATTTATCTACTTTATCGCTATCCAATTCTTTTACGTATGCTGTTTCTTTTTGAGTATCAAAATTAATATTTTATTCAGACATGATTTTTTTGTGTTTTTTTGCATCTGAATATTATATGCCTGGGATCCTTTGGGAAGTCACTTGTCTCACATTTTCCATTAGCTTCTATTTTTATCAAGTTAAGATATTTCTTTGTACTGCCATGATTTGTCCTAAGCCTTGTTATTCTCACAATATGATTTTTATCAGTATTGTTACCGATGGTTCGAAATTAATTATCGTTTACCTTTTTTTAAAAATTCCAACAAATTAGAGGGCCACATGAGTGTAAGGATAAGATAAATTAAATAATAAAAACACTTCATTGAATATCTCTCAAGAAGGAATTTACTGATAGATTTATGATTTGAAATTAGCAACTTATTTGATAAAAATGATTTATTTTAGGTAAGAAATGCTACCGTAAGATTTATACACACTAATTAATAAACTGATCCTGAGTATATCGTTACACATTCGTTAGTTTTTTTTTATTTTTAAATTATTGTATGTTTTCTCGCTCTATTGCATTTCCAAGAAAGGAGATGCACTATATCCGAGTGAATGTTCCATTGAGCCGGACGGTGTAAATTAATGAAGGACCTAGTTTTATCAAAGACCCCCTGAAAGTTAGGGCGGGCTGTAGGGAATGGGCCGTTAAAGTAAGGGATGAGGTAATAAAATAAAGGTGAATAGGGACTTAGAGCCTTGACCGCATAAAATATACAAGTACACTTCCATCCGATCCCGTTCGCTCTGGGTTGTTTCTGTCGATGGCCTTCCAGCTCTAGTTGTTTATCATCTATATGGATGAACTTCAGTCACGCTTTTAATTTACGGTTTTGTAGTGTGTTCTATACATTGTGAAAAAAAACTTCCACATTCTCATGAATAGTATACTGCTATGTTGGTGCACTTGCGAGGCAAAACATCCCTTCTTTCACGATTGTGAAATTGTTTTTTTTTTCTTTATTAATAAAGTCGGAGAAATCAGAATGAATAGTGGTCTTGCTCTGTTCTGAACTGAAGAACCTGGTAAGGCTTGTATCACCTCTAGCTGAGCACTTTAAACTAGCCCCTGCAATGTTTATTTTTTAAATAATTTTATAACTATTATAGCTCTCATCCCAGTGAATAAGTGGTCAAGTCGGATTTTGACTAAAAAGAATTTAATACAATTTATGTAGAAGGAGATTTTGTTTTTATTCATATAATTTTGTGGCACAATCCTAATTATTATTCTTTATTTCACAACAGAATTCAGAACATTATTCCCATCCTCAGGATTCTCTCTTTTTCTGTGATTAGGGTTGGGCGATAGTCGATACTATCGATTGAGGACTATCGGTTGCCATCGATAGTTATTCGATAGTTGCTTCCTTTTTTTTCTAAAGGTATTCAATAAAAAATTTCAACTAATTTAATTAAATTCAATTATCTACTTACTATTTGAAATTTGCAGGATTATAAATTATAAGACTATATCATAAAGATAAGAGAAAAAAACTAATTTATTTGAATTTTAAAAAAGTATTTACAATTTACATGGTTACAGTAATAATGAACAAATCAAATCTTCAGAAAAGAAAAATAACGAAATAGTTAATTTCAAGAGTCAAGTGTGCTCCTTGAGCCACATATTTCCCGAAAGAAAAACTAGCATTTCTGCTTTCCTTTGGCTTTATCTTTGAGTGGACCCTTCAGCTCTAGGAATTCCGAATTCAATTTCAAAAGAACTCGACACTGGACAGAGACAAATCAGCATAATTCCGAGAGTTTCAAAACTTAAGGTAGTAAAAGGGATCTATCGATAGTCGACACTATTGACTATCGCCCAACCCTACTGAACAGTGTATTTAAATAGATAATTTAAATGGTAGACAATAGAAAATAATTGAGGAGTCGTACCACAAAATTATATTAATAAAAACATCTCCTTCTACATGAATTGTATTAAATTCTTTTTGTCAAACTTTGACTTAACCACTTACTCACTGGAATGGCAGATATAATAGTTGTTAAATTCTTTTAAAAAATAGCTAAATTTATGAAATTGAACTGTAAAATGTAAAGACATGGTTGATGATACTGTTTTCAATGTCATATTTCGATGCAGCACCTTATAATACATAAATATAAGGTATGTTCAGCAGAAAAGTTTTTTCATTGTCGGCGATTATATTTTTTTTAAATAAATAAAAATGAAAAGAAAATATTATAAATTTTCTATTATGATTGATTCTATATTATGATTGTTTTTACTTATATGATTTTTTTTTTTTTTTTGAGTCTTGATATTTCGATCGGGGGGATATTTCTGTTTTTACATTAAGCCTAACTTAAAATTTCTTAAAATTAACTTGAATTTTTTATTAAAACAATATTTTCCTTTATATTTATTTCATAACAATATTTATTTGATTTAATAGATTCTGAATCATTGGTATTCCCTTCTCGTTGCCCCTCATATCATGACCCTAGTTCCTAAGAGGGGATTCTTTGTTCTCTCTCAAAGAAACTAAAAAGAAGTTGGGAGTTGCCCTTTGTGGAAAATTCAGTTGCTTTACCAACGTGGCGAATTTCGTCTGGAACGGTTTAATATAACTTGAAAGGAATTATTTATGGGTGACCTACATACCCTTCTGTGGCAACCTATTGTCGTATATCACTACGCCTCTTCTCGGAAACATGACAATTTTCCCCTTTAATATTCTGCTGTTTTTAGATTATTATTTTAATTATATTTAAAATTATTAATTATTATTATTTTTATTATTATTGCAGGCAGGGGACCATGATGGACCTGAGCCACAGCCTCACCCTCAACGAGGAGGCTCTAGCTCAGATCCCGGAGCAAAAAAGGCCTGTCTTCATTTTTGAGTGGCTGCGCTTCTTGGACAAGGTTCTCGTCGCAGCCCAGAAGGTAGGCCATTATTTATATATTTTTATTTATTTATTGAAAAAAACAACATAGACTATATAATACCATAATAAATGTCAATATAAGATGGGAAGAATCACCTTCATAAATCCAACGGTCTCAGCATCAGAGGATCTTGTTATGACATTCATTTATTTATTATTATTATTTAGGATTTATTTTATTAGATTTTCAATGTAATGTTTAAAACCCAATGATAATAAACATAGACCTCAATTTTGCCGTTAGTTTCTGAATGCAGATTGTGTTAAAGAATACTACTTTTTGAGTTGACTTTTATGGGCAGATGAGTCTGTTTTTACAGGGGAAGGCATTTCTATCTATCCATGTGAGGTATCGTTGGTTTATATTTTCATTGCTTTCGAATAATGTGGAGGAGCATCATAGTGTTGGAAAATCATATTTTGTTGAACTTCAGGTAGAATATCGTGATGAAGTTGTGGTAGGATATTTTGTAACAAATCTTAGTGATCTCATCATTCAGTCTGTTGGGCAAATTATGATTTTTCAACACTATTCGACAGCAATACAAAGATGAATAAATTAACGATACTCCACAGGGGACGGTAGAAATGCCTTCCTTCCCCTGTAAAAACAAACTCATCTGTCCATAAATTCACCGCAAAAAGTGGTATTCTTTAATATCATCTGCATTCAGAAGCTAATAGCATAATTGAGGTCTATGCTCATTATCATTGGGTTTTAAACCTTACATTGACAATTTAATAAAATAAATCCTAAATTATATTAATAAAAAAATAAAAGTTATAACATAAGATCCTCTGATCTGGTTATTGACAGTTTTCCTTAATTTTTTATTAAACAATAATTTTTTTGGAGAGTTTATTATGTTTAAAGTCGCTTATGCACATTTCCATTAATTGATTGTCATAATGTTTTATTTACACAATTAACTGATTTTTATGGCAGTATTATTGCCATATATAATGATTGTAGTATTATTAATTTTTATTTTTACTTCTAAATGATAAAATGCATATTTGATGTAGAATCAACCTGATACATTTATTTGTTTATTTCGTTTAACGTCACTTTTATGCTGCTATGGCTAATCGGACGATGCTACGGTGGGAGTCCTAAATTTTGCCTATCCAGGCATAATTAGGATAGAGATCTTTAACGAGTACCTGACATCGCACAGGCTCGGAACCCCCATTTTACGTCCCCTCCAAAGGCCGGCATAGCTAAGGATTTTTTACTCCCTTTAAAAAATCCTAAGGTCAGTTGCCGGGCTGCAAACCCGCGATCTTGGGGTTTGTAGGTTGCTATGCTAACCACTACACCACAGGTGACCCCTCAACCTGATACATAAATGGATTCAATTATTTTATATATATATTTTTTTGTCCTAAACACTTTTTGTTGTTGTAAAGTGCTACTGAACAACAATCCACTTCTTGCTCAATATTTGTTCTTTAACTCGCGCTAGCGAAAGTATAAATTTTCGCAAGTGCAAATTTTACAATAGGATTTCGAGATAGGAAATTTGGGATTTTCATCACTGACCACGTACAACATATTAAAATTTCACTAAATTTCCACCTTGTGTTAGGTAAAAGTACCTGCTGACCGGACTATAACTTAGCATAAGAGCTTCAGCTTTCAAGTCGGTTCGGAATCATGAATTAAACCGACACAACGGATCATTTTTCTTTCGATCTACATAACTCTATTGATTCCAAAAATTCTTCTTTCTAGTTTGGTAGATAAAAACTTACTATTAACTATGCGTGTTTAAACCACTGTGAACTGTAGATAATTTAGATTTTTGTATGTGTTTTTACGTCTTGAGTTAATTAATTAATATCATTAATTTAACTAATTTGGCCGTTTCATATAAAATGTCCATTTTCACAAAACAACCTTATGAAATGAAAATATTTTTATTCAAAATATTTACTCTCATTTTCTATACATTTTTCTCAACGTGTTATCGACTTTTCGTTCACAGAACGTAAGGATATTGTGAATAGAATTAGAAAATGTGTCTTTAGACTGTGAAACATTTTCAAAAATTTTACTTTTAAATTAAGTTATCCAAATTTCTGAACATATAGATAGGAAGTATTTCGAGATATGCCCGGCAAATAAGATGGGCGTGTTACACAGCTCCGTAACACAGCTCGTTTAGTTTCACTGTCGTGAAACATTAGGTCTGGTTCTGTCTTGTAAGAGTATTGATCCCTTCCTACCAATGCAGTTTGTGTTTTGATAAGTTTCCGATGTATCATGTCAATGAATGCTGGAATGAGGGGTGTGTATTGCATGAAATGTGCGATAATTTTTTACTTCATAGCTTTGTTAGAAATAGTTAGAAGGTAGACATACTAAAAGTCCCCACCACTGGGGGGGGGGGGGGGGAGGAAAGAAGATCCCATTTTGGGATTTTTCGATTCTACCTCGAAAACGATTAAATCTAAAAAAATATGTTTCAAATAAAAATTAAAGGTAATTAAACTTCCTATAAAATTCTTTATTTACATATTTGTCGAACTTCTAACCGTTTTCTAGATATACGTTATTGAAAATCGTTAATTTTCACAAAAAGAATAATTTTTACCTCGCTTTTGGTCAAACATTTGCTTCTAGGTTCTTTCAAAATCGTTTCTCAGAAAATAATTAAGAATCAAAGTTGTGAAGCAATTAATTTACTTTAATTTCATATATACGTTTTTGGCACTTGAAGAAAATGTTTGACAAAAAGTGAGGTAAATATTATTTTATGTTTTCTCGAACATTATCAAGTTTTAATAACGTATAATCTTGAAAAACGTTGAAAGCTAGACAAATATGCATATAAACAACTTTATAGGAAATCAGCTTTAATTTTGATACGTTACATATTTTCCTAGAGTCGTCCGTTTTCGATATATAATCGAAAAACCCAAAATTGGGACCTCCCTTCCCCCCCCCCCCACCGTAAGCTCAACTCCCAGGGGCGAGGACTTTTAGTATGTTTACCTTTTAACTACTAACGAAGGTGTGCAGTGAAAAATCATCACATATTTCATGCACTCTACTGTATGCTTATTGACTGGACTTAATATAAAACCGGGCATTTTACGTGAAGCCATCCAATATCAAGTTTTTTTAAAATTTTATTTTTCTTTCTCATGAATTTTAATTTTATCAGAATATACTCTGAACGAACTTCCGATATATATTTATTGCTCAGTATAAACTTTGATTAAACTGCATGCTATTTCTCGCTATTGATGAAGTCCACTGCTAGTCAGAGAAAGGTGTGAGGTGTACACATATGATTTAGTTTCTAATCGATAAGTATAATCGAAGCAGTGGAATCTTGAACAAATTACAATTAAAATTCAATAATAATTGCCCCGAGTTACCTAGAGCTAAGAGGGCAGTATCGACTGACTCCTGCACCATAGATAGCAGTTAGTAACTCTCAACTGGAGCAAGGTCAACCCTGTTTGGTGTAATCACACTAGGGAAGTCAGTTAAAATTAGTCATCGCCTAACATTCCTGGCTCTGTCAGTTTTCTATCTTTGTTTATGGTTATAGTCTCATCAGATTGTATTATTGGCTACTGAAATATTGTAGTTTAAGAGATTGTTATGGAAGAGTTTACTTTTTTTTTTAAATGTATTTCTTTTCTTTTTTTTTTAACCACCAATAAGTGCATGACAAATATTCAATAATGTAAATATCCAAAAGGCTTACGATGCGATTAACTGCCATAAACTGTTAAATATTTTGATAAAGGTGGGAGTACAAAAGAAGTGTACTTCTATAATAAAGATACGGTGAACTCCGATTATTCGAATAAATTGGGGCCGAAACTGATTCTGATACCCAAAAATCCAGATAATTAGATTTACTATTGAATAAGGGCGTAGAAATAAAAAATACGGACATATTTAATGTTTAAATTTGTATTTTATTGATTAATTTAATACGTGGCTGTTTATAAAATTATACCTATATAACAACAAAGTTTAATTAACATGTCTGAAATCGTGGATGTTCAACACACTGAGTCCGGATTTCACTGTTGATAGAGTCCAATAAGGTACTATTTATTCCGATAATTTTGAGGTATGCTCTAGTTTAACCAGGGTGATTCTCTTTCTCCGGAATTATTTACTTTAGCAATAGCATATTATTAGGTAGGAAATATGTACGGAAAACGTCTATAAAATGTGATGAAATATCCATTCTTAGTTATCTGATGATTGGTTCCTGTGAAGATGAGGAAACTATTAAGTTAGTGGAGCTGAAAGTAAATTCAGCAAAGACCTAGTACAATGAAACTCCAGTTATCCGGACTCCGATTATCCGGATTAATTTGAAGAAAAAAATATATATATATATATATTTTTTTTTATTTCATAAAAGTTGTAGACCGTGGATCGGCGTCATCGTTTTCATGACACAATAAAATACGTAAAACTTAATATCATAAATAAATAAACTAAATATAGAAGCACAACACATCCATCCTACACGGATTTGCTCAGCCTGCGCCATATTGTGCTTAGTGTCTTTATATACTTAGAGAGTTATAGCACCTAAAAGAAAAAATGTTATATTAACTTTGACCAAAAAACTTTCCATTGTAGAACGTCTTAGGAAAGGCGAATCTGAGAAAAAAATTGGCGAATGAGTTGTGTGTCGGAACATCCACGATTTCCATGTTAACTAAACTTTTTTGTTATATAATTTTACAAACAGCCACATATTCAATTATTCAATTAAATACACATTTAAAACATTACATATGTCTGTATTTTTTATTTCGATACCCTAATTCAATAGTAAATCTGATTATCCGGATTTTTGGGAATCCGGATTAGTTTCGGCCCCAATTAATCCGGATAATTGAATAGAAAAAAAAACTTTATTCTAGGACAAAGTCACTTAAGAATAACTTTATATAACACAAAGTAAGATCATAACTGGCCGAGAGATATTAAAAATAAAACAACATAGATAAAATTGAATACGAATATGTATGAAAAAAAAATACAGAGAAAAACTAGAAAAAGAAAAAACTATAAATAAAAAGATAGTGAAAAAATAAATATACAAAATATAGGTTAATATTGTAAACAAAATTGCAGAAGAGAAAAAAACCAAACAGAAATATAAAGAACAATAAAAGATAGAAAATCAAAAATTATCATTACAAGAATTAAAACATTATCATAATCAAACTATAATTTATGCTAATGTTTTATGCCTGACTGTCTTAGTAATTAAATTAGACGATTACATACATAGTACATACATCCTTATAATTAGAGAGCGTCGGGTTGGAGGGAAAGAAGATGGCGAAAGAATAGTGTTTTGAATGTTCCAAGGGAAGAAGCATTGCGGATACAGGGGGGAAGCGAATTCCAAAGAGTAGAGGATCGGACAAGAAAGGAACGTTGGAATGCAGTACTTCTGTGAGATGGAGTATAGAGATCGGAAAGACGAGATCTTGTATGCAGTGATTTGATTGCAGACTTGAATTTCAGGTTACTGTAAATAAAGGGGAGGGTGACGAGTGTTGTTAACTTGGAATAGGTAAGTGTCTAGGAAGTATTTTCTGCGGAAAGAGGAGATAAGCCAGTTTAACTCAGTGTAGAGATGCGAAACATGGGAACGTCTCGAGGTTCCGAAGACAAACCTAATGAAGCAATTCATGATGCGTGATTATCGGAGTTTCATCGTACATAGTCTCAGAGGAAATCCCTAGGTCTGGCGAGGAAATCGCAATAGGAGAATACTCTATTGAAAAAGTCTTTGAATTTGTATATCTCAGATTCTTCGTAACCCATGGCAACTTAATAGTTCACAAAACAAATAAGACTTCGGCTACGATGGAGCGATGGTGTAGCTAGTGATGTACATGTTTGTGAGGAACAGAATGGTTGCAGCATAGGATCGAGGAGACTATTGGTGTAAACTGGTTCAGAAGACATAGACTCGACATCGCGTTGTAGCGCCGACTGAATGAATAAATTAAATTAAACACAACATGCTTATGAAAACGGGTAAAGAAATTATCATATAATTATTGCCAATTAAACTAAATATATGTTTAATAGATGAAACGGTGATATACTCGTAGATATTATTATTATGAGCGCTATAGTCCTAGTCGGGCTTGGTGCTTCACAAATAATCCATAGCGATTCCTGTCTGTCTTCCGGCTTCTTCTTCCAACCATTCGCTCCCAGTCTTCTCAGGTTATCCTGGACGTTGTCTAGCCTCCTCAGCCTTGGTCTCTTAATCTATTCTCCCGGCCTGCCGTACATCATCTTTTTTTGGAAGCCTGTCTTCCGTCATCCGTTGGTTGTAAAACTACCAAGTTCGCGCCTACTGTCCAGAAAGTTGAAAACTAGAATTTACAAAACTATAATTATTAGTTTACTATTTTTGTATTCGGGAATACAACTCTAAATATAAATCCCTCACAAAGTAATACCAACCTGCAACGTCCTTATTCGAACTCATTTCTTTTGTTGCTGTGGTAACACACTTTTTGCCATATCCGTTATCACTGGGCTACGCCCTGCTCTAAAAGTACCATGTCTTTCTAATATAGCTCGAACCTAGAGGTATCTAGAACACTTCCATAATAAACTTCATATTAACTTTAACTCGCTGGGTTTCCAATTTCGATAAATAAACACCTTCAGAGGTGTCTGTATCGAAGGCCTCGTTCTTGAAATTAAACGTGTGACCATTCCACAAGATCCCTCATGTGTCTTATTTTCAGTTAAAAATGTGTCGTGGATTTGGCAGACTTATTATGATTTATTTTTCATCGCCGGAACATTTATCTGCTGCGAGTTTTTTCTAGTATTTGGATGCTCCATTTCTATTTTTAACGATGTTAAATATAATCTACCAGACAATGCATCTTTATTATAAATGTTCTTACTGTTTGTACTAAAAATATAGGTAAAATCTTGATACCGAAAACTGACCCTAGGTTTTCATCTTGTGTTTTCCATAAGCAAATAATTGTGTTTGGATTACTCAAGCGCTGCTGGCTAGTGTAATTATGTTGTATAATATTTAACCACCCCGTGTAAAAATAAATATTTGGCCATAAAGTAATTAAATGTTTATTTAACGAATCTTATAACACAATATATGTCGTCACGTACACACGCACATAAAATTGGGTTTGTGTGCTCCTGACCTAATAAAAGCGATAAGTTATAAGATTTTTTAATTTTAACATATGCCTTTAATAATAATAATTACATTGATGTTATATTAATATTAGTTTGGCCAATCAGGATTCATAAGATTATTTTTTAAAAATATATTATATATTAATATATTATTATATTTTTTAATTAATAATTTAGTGGAATTTTCCTCTAATTCTATTTCATTCTTACCATATTCTAAGAAAGAGATATTAGGTTGTAATAACTAAAATACATTTTTTTTTTTACTTGAATAGATGTTAAATCTGCGTCGGTGAAGGGCAATTGGTAAATGACATAATGATGTATTCATTCATACCATATAAATAAATACAAACGCACACACAACTAATTACAATCTAACAATCATCAAAAATAGAATAAAATAATAATAAAAATTAAGTAACAAAATGTAAAATACTAACAATTAATACATTATATTCTAATTTATTTAATATTTAAAATAAAATCCGTCAAACATTGTTTCATATGCCATTGCATTCTCATAATTTGATAGAATCAAATTTCATTTTGGTCTCAAAAACTCAGCTTTGATCTTTGATTTTTAGAAACCCGAATAAAAATCTCTACTTAAAGTTATTGGTAAATTGTGATAAATGTTTCACATAAATAATGAAAAAAACATTAATATTATTATGATTTTTTTTTGTCAAATCCTTTTAGGTTTATATCTTTCATTTTTCCTGTATTACAGATGAATTTTAAAGCGGTTTTTTGATTTAAATTAGTATTATTTAATTCTACTTATTTAAATGGGAGAATGTCCGATTCATCGTAACACGAGCCTGACTGTTGAGAACAAGCGCAAAGAATGCCTAAAGAAGTTTGCTCTTATAACAAAATCTTGTGTTTTTCATGTTTTTTTCTTATTCTCACTCTTTTTTCTTGGTCTGTTCCTCTATAAAACTCTATTCACTACCTTTCCTCCTTGTCTCTGTCGTTAGATTATCTAGGTCGCAGTTCCTTTTTCATTTTTATTAAATATCCAAAATAATCTAACCTCATTGTTACAATAGTTTTATTTGAAGATTATATATAGTTTATAACATAGATATGTTTTTTGACTGGGGGGTCTGTATTTTTTTGATGTAACTTTTTTTTTTCTCATTTATTTTCCTAAATTTTAGGAGCTATATTGGTTTGAATAAAAAAAAGACGTTTGCTTACATTTTATAATTTATGAGGCATTTTTTACATGCTCTAGTTCTGTGGGTGTTGCTCGGGTCGACATTTTGCCGATTGTTTTCTGATCAGAAATGTACTATTATGTAATTTATAAATATTTACACTAAATTCGCTAAGCTAAAAATAATTACTTAAAGTTTCTTGTTATTGAATTCGCATTTGTTTTCGTAACTTGGGAAAAGGGCTTTGAGTAGGAATAATAAGAACATATGAGACTGAACTCATATATCTTGTGTGTGGCTTGGGAGGGATCCCTCTTTCAAGCCTGAACTTATTGTTCTTGTTGATATAGTTTCCCTATCTTTCTACTCTTCCTCTTCTTTCGTAATATCATCATTTCCTTTGTTTTCTTACCTTCCGTGAAACACACTATTTTTGTTTTAAAGAACAAACAGAAAAGAATTTTTTTATTAATATATTACATACTCAGACCACTGATCAACTTTCATTATCCATTTAAAGTACATACGTTTCTTTCCAATACTAATGATTTTTCTTGGTTAAATATTGTTCACATTTTTGTAAGCGACATTATATAAGCTTTTATTTTGACAAATATCACGGTCTGCCATACTAAAGTACAATAGGTATTAGTGCTATAAATTAACGTTTATCGCTTATTTACCAAAAAAATCAAGGAGTTATAAAATAAATACAATTAAAGACAGATGTGAATACGCCGATAGAAACGTTTTGCACAAAAAACTTATGCATTGTCATGACGTTTGAAAACGTTTTAAGTTACTATAAAATATGATATTGTTAATTTTATTGTTTGTAAAAACAATTCAGAAAAAACGCAACTTAAATTTTAATATTTCGTTAATGACAAGAAACTGCCCGTCGTTATTGACTACTCCAATGTTTACTGGGCAAGCGTCCAAAGCTCCAAATGATTACAAAATACTCATTTATATGATAGTATTTATACATATTTTAACATATGGAGTTGAGCTTTTCGGCTTCTTTAAACCTTCCATTTCTTCTCATAAACTATCCTTACAATCAAAAATCCTTCGAAAAATCGTCAATGCTCCTTATTATGTGACAAGTAAACTTATCCATAATATTTTTAGTGTGATCATTAACTTATCTGTATGTTGCTGAATTTACACTCGTCTCTCCTTCCGTGATAATTTCCGTACCTACTCAAATCCACTTGCTTCACTCTCGGTTTTCGATAAATGTCGGAGACGTCTGAACAGGAGATGGTTAAGAACTTATAGTGAAGTGCTACTAATGACTAGTATTGCAGGCATTGACGACCTTAGGGTTTTATGCCTATAAGCCCAAACAAACTAATGACTAGTTTTTTTACCTGTGATTGCGATAATTTTGCTAACATTTATTTGATGTACATTTTGAATGCAGTTGTAAGTATCAACACATGATATAAAAATATAGATATATAATTTTAATGTACCGCAAATTACGAAATTTGTGTTTAATATAATACACACCTACTGACACAAAACAATCAATGAACACATTTGGACTAACTACAAACTGTTTAATGATAAATTAAGTGGACATCCAAATTACCTCATCGATGGAAAAGCTACTTCTCTCTTGCTAGGGTACACCAAGAGGGTACTGAAAAGAAAATTGTCAATTTTGTATTTGTTGTGGAATTAAAGTGAAAACAAAAATTATATCAGAAAATTTATAAAAAGAATGATTTTTAGTGTTAAGGTATTAATGAAGCATACAGATGGGCGTTTTTAAAATTTTTAATTTACAAGTATTAGAAAAGTTATAAACGTGCTCTATAGGGTTAGATGATATAAACACTGTTCTTAATACTTCCACTTGTTATTGTTAGACTGTAAACAAACAAAATAATAGTTGTAAATATTTTGAAGTTCACATGAAGCCATGTTTACCCGTGGTAGGTAAGTTGAGATAGACAAACAGAGAAGGTAAAAGGGTTTCGCGGGGCCATCCATCCTTGTTGGGGCAACAGACTCAGGGATTCCGGGGAGTAGGCGTGAGCTATCCGAGCTTCTCTCCCCGAGAGCGATAAATCTAGTTCTAGCCCTGCTACATACTTACCTTCTTCTTTCTCTCTTAATTCGACCCCTGCTCTATCTCCCATCTTGAGAACTTTTTTTATCTCTGCTGACTCGAACATTCTCTTATCCCTCAATCTAGAAGATATACGAAAAAAAACTTCATGTTTATTCAACTGATGTTTCAATTTGAACTAACTTCTAGTTTTACCTTTCCAGTGGTTTTTTTTTTTTTTTTTTTTTTTTTTTTTTTTTTTTTTTTTTTTTTTTTTTTTTTTTTTTTTTTTTTTTTGGATGTTAGCCTTCAAGTTTCTCCTAACCGTCCATTTCGTCTCGTATCTAATTCTTAAAATCCAAAATCCTTCGAAAAATCGTCAATGCTCCATTCTTTGTCACCAACAAACTTATCCATAAAGATCTAAATGTACCATATTTTGCTGATTTAGTTCAAACTAATAAAATAGCTAACATTTCATAGAAAACTCCATAACCATTCAAATCCACTAGACCAACATCTAGTCCAAAGCTTCTAAAAATTTTTTAAAAACCTCATTTACATTTATTGACAATTTATACATGGAGGTACAGAGTTGATCTTTGGGTCTCCACTGAACCTTCCAAATCTTCTCGTATCTTATCTTTGCAATCCAAAACCCTTTGTCAAATCCTCAATGCTCCTTATTATGTAACAAAACAACTTATTCATAGAGATCTTATTGGTCCATAATAACCCAAACCAGATATCCATCCTTTGATAGTAAACTCTATGCCCTCTCAAATCCACTAGCCTCCCAACTTGCTTCCCATTTTATTCCACCCACCGAGGCGTCCGAAAAGAAAATGATCTCAGGACATTGTGATATAGAACTTTTATAGAATTGTCACCAATGGGCAGTTGCTATAAAAGCAATTGACATATCATTATGAGCATTTCTCTCATATTAACTAGATGTATTTTTATTTTATTTTCTATACGGTTGTAAATTTCAATAAATAATTTTTAAAAATTCAAGTTAGACTTCCTTAATATTTGGCTTGAAGGGCCAGAGTACCGGCTCGAAACGTGTGACCGCCTGGAGATCACGAAAATGAATCTAATGAAAATTGTCAGATCTCTGTAATCATGGATCCAACGGGTTCGTGCATCGACTTTCGTCCTCAGATTTACTTACTCATTGATTTCGATCCATATTATATATTTTCTATTTTAAATCGATATATTTTTTTGCGTTTCTTCCTATGGTTCCTAAGTGAAAACAAAATATAACCTACAGTGTTCATATAAGCAATAACCTAAAGTGAACTAGTTAAACTAAAAAGCAAACCAGCCCATGTAATATTTGAAAAAATTAAGGCTTCAGAAACGTTTATACTCATCGAAATGGCACTTTATGTACCTGATTTAAAAACCTGAGAAAGTATGAAAAATCCAGCTTTTGTGCTCTCATTCAACTCCTTTTTAGTCCTCTGTATTTTTTCGTGAGGAAAATTTGTTGGGTGCTTGTGTTGTAATTTAGTTTATTGTTTTGAAATATTCTTTATGTTTTAGTGTGATTATTATTAATAGATCTTATATCAAGTATGTGATAGGGCGTTTGAAAAAATGACCGTTTTATCAAATTCTAGAGTTCAAAAGTCTGTAAATATCTTAATGCTGTTTATTGTTTACCAATACTTAATAATCCCTTTAGAGCATTCTCTAAGCTTGTTAACTTCTTCAAAAAAAAAAAGCCTCAGTTCAGTTATTTACTTCAAAGAAGAAACATAACAATGTTCTACGAAATTCTCGTAATTTTAAGACATTACTGAAAAAAAAATTTCACAGCCGCTGAAGCAACTCGTGAAACTATTAAATATGAAGGGGAAGATGTCCTTGAAGAGCGCACTGCCCGGCGTTTGGTTTGAAAAATCTAGAAGTGGAGATACGACGTTGGAAAGGAAGAAGGGTTCCGGGAGGCCATTAATGGATATTGATGAGGTTCTGTAGGAAGCTGTTGAGTCAAATCCGTCCACAAGTACTCGCGAACTTGCCAGGGAGTGCGGTGTGTCGAAAGATACTGTTAGTCGCCATCTTCTCTCCATGGGGAAGGTGAAAAAGACCTGCAGACTGGTCCCTCACGAACTTACTTCTCAACAATCAGCAGAAAAAGTTACAGAACTCCATGGGTTTGAACTCCTGCCTCATCCACCATATAGCCCACACCTCGCACCTTCGGATTACTACTAGTTTCGATCCATGGCCCATTTTCTTCAAGGGAAAAAAATTGATAATTTTGCGGAAGTTGAAAATGCTGTCCAAGAGTTCTTTGACAGCCATCCCAAGGAATGGTATCAGCGTGGCACCGAGCAATTGGCTAGCAGATGGGTAATGACGATAGATAACAATGTAATTGTATTTTATATCAAAGAAATAATAATACATATATTTGTTTAAGAAACGGTCATTTTTTTTTTTTTTTTTTTTATACTCCCCATTAATTATTTATATTCAATATTTCTTGTTAATTTTTTAATAAACTTTACTATGTTTAAGATGTTTTAGCTCTGGTTGTTGTAGTTTTAAACTTCATATTTTTGACCACATAGAATCTTTTTTTACTAAAAAAAAAATATTTTCGGTAATGTATTCTATATATTCACCATTTCTTTGTTTATTTAGTCTCTTGTAGACTAGTGGAGGGAGCCATTTACTGTTATGTTTTTGTAGCTTTGAATGTATGCTGAATGTTTTAATTGACACATGTGTATGTTTGAAATTCCCATCCCCCTGTCCCGTAGAGATTTGATTTAATGTTCCCCTAAAAGAAGTAATCTTGTTAGTGAGGAACCCTAATAAAACTTCGCTGGGATTCAGATTCGCGCGTATTTCTGGGCAATTTCCAACCCTTCATAAAAAATTGCTACGGCTTGGGTCGGGCCACGCCTTCCACTTTGGGGCAGTCCTACTTCAGCCAAACACAAATTACTTCTTAATTGGACTTGGAGAGGTAGGATTTTTTTAATTTGTTCTTCACTTTTAATTTATTACTTTATATTCGTCCCTTTTCCTAGAACCATTTCCAACACCCGTCAACATTTTTATGTATTTTTTTTTACTTTCTCTGTTTGGAGTTGTGTTGGTAGTTAGCGTATTTCGTTCTTCCTGGATCAGTGATTTCACTGGATTTATTATGAGCTTGAATTATTAAAGTGCCTATAGGTCCAATAAACGAAAAATATATAGTTTATTTTTTTTAAAAAACGGTTTCAAAAGAAATTCGAAAATTTAACTCGTCTGATAACTTCTGATTATTGAAATATTTCAATATTTTTTAGAGATAGCCATGTTGATCTATTTCTAAATATTATAATACATCGCTTTATCTCATGCAACCATTAAAATTAATTTTGAAATCAGTGATTTTTCGAGATTAGGAGTTCCGAAATTAATGTATATGTAGGATTTTTTATTGCTATGGTTTAAAGGATTACGGAAACATGAACTACGTTATTTCATTCCATAAATAGTTTATGCATGTCTTGAAAACATTGCGATCTTTGCAGGGAAATAGGTACTGAATTTTAACTGATAAATAAAATCAGGGTGTCTACCAGTCGGGAAATTCGGGAATATGTCGGGAATTTCTTGTGGTCGGGAAAAATTCGGGAATAAGTCGGGAATGCACAAAAATTTTGCGAAAGTCGGTAATGCTAAAACTGTCAGATTTTTTTTAGTTTTTGCCCAATATGTCAGTTAAGGAAGCGTCTGATCGGTATAGTCACTCTCCATACTTTTAAAGTAAACGAAATTTTCTACAATTTGAGACCAGGTTGATCTCTACATAGCTATTGGTTCCCATGATACAGTTTTTCGAAAATAGGCTATTTTTTTTTCCTAAAAATTGATGTTCTTTTGATATGGTCACATACGAGTATTTTGTGAAATATTTTCTAGAATACGCATCCCATTTCAACTATTATGAAGTTGTAGAAAATTGAATCAGCTTTTATTTGAGACCAGACTGGTACCCATGGGATGAGCGGTTCTCTCAAATACGGTAGATAAAAAAACCCCGTCAAAAGTAGGTTCTTGTGGGAAATACTGTTCTCGCGTCTTTTTATAGTTTATTTATCAAACAATCAAAATTTATTTATTTTTGTAAAACACGTTTGTCGGTATTCTTTTGGCTATAACTCCTAAACTATTTGTCCGATCCAGAATTTCTTCGTTTCATCTAAAAACTGGTAAAATTTGCTAGGAGACCTCATATCTAATATGTTTTTTAAATCCCATGAAATACTCACACCACCACGCTGAAAATTCCACACTGTTGTAAAAACCACATTTTTCAGAACAGTTCTCGTTAATAGTTTCGGAGTTAAAGCGAGAAATATACTTAAAAAGGTTGATTTCACAAGAGTATGCGGTTCTCAGCGTGATAGCGTGAGTATATCATGGGACTTGATCAAAAGTTGTATGTATGAGGTCTCATAGTAAATTTAACCAGCTTTCAAATGGAAAAAAAGAAATTTCGGATCGAACATATATTTTTGAAGTTATTTTATCCAACAACCTCGTAACTATTTTCTAACTGAATGGCAATATTCGACATTGATGTGTTTCTTTAAAGTTATCTAGAGTAATGTGAATATATTTTTTTTAAAAATTTATTTAATTGTTTAACTGCGATACGTTAAGTAGCAGAGTATGGCATTGATTGATTTGTTTGGATCATTATTGCAACAGCATTAAAATATCTTTTGTCAAGAATTTCCAAAAATATTTTTGAAAAAGTCGGGAATTTCCAGAAATATTCTTGAAAAGTCGGGAATATGTCGGGAATTTCGATAACTGAAATTGGCAGACACCATGAAAATGTCTTCACTCGTGGAGACATGCTCGCTTGACATAAATTATTTTAGAATTTTTAAGTGTGACTTCTTTTCATTCTTCTTCCGAAGTTCTTAAATATTTTATGTACCTATTAATATGGAATAATGGTTACAATAACGTGTAAAAGAACGTTGGTGAAACTACAATGATTGTTCGCTACTGTTAGGTCCATAGGCTGTATTCTTTTCAGACGCCTCGGAAAGGTATTGGGAATGGTGTGGGAAGCAAGTTGGGAGACTAATGGATTCGAGTGGGTATAGATCTATTCATGGAAGGATATTTCGAATAATTCTGCAAAATCATTATGATTAAATTAATTTGTGACATAATAAGGAGCATTAAGGATTTTGAATGATAAGGTTTGAATGCAAGAACAATTAAAAGGTGAGGTTAAAATTAATTTATATATATATTTATTTATTTATTTATCGCGATACAGGCCAACGGTGGACCACGCGTATATCATTTTCAGGTTTTCTTCCTTTCTGCCCAAATTCTTTTCATTTTTTCGCCCATTTCCCTCTTTCTCTCCTCCGTCCATTTCTTACTTTCATGCTTCTTCTTCTCCGCTACAAGAACCTTTATATTATCCAACTTTAACGCCTCCGAATATTTGTTGAAGGAAATTCCTTAACCATGAACTGTTTAATCTTTTTGACGACAGAAATTGTTTGTTTTATGAACAATGCAATAACGTTTCTTTATAAAATAGATAGTAATTTTGATTCAGTAAGCGAAGATAATTCCAAAAATAGTTGGGTCATGATAAAATGTGATTATTTTAACAATTTCTCTTCGAAAAGAATTAGAAACATTGTTAAATCTTCTGATGAAAGTGGCCTAAGACATCCTACTTTCGAAATATTACGTCAGACTGATAAGCGACTTGTCAACCATAGCCGATCAGCCGGTACTAATGCTCTGCTAATGGTATACCAGTACCATCCGGAATAACCATTTGAAAGTATTCGATTTTATTGTAAGGTTTAGAGTATTTATGTATTAATGGCAAACTATTTAAACTTACCAAATATACGAAGGTACCACGTCGACATGTCATAATAACCCAGTTTTGGGATACAAGAAATTTATATTAATTTTCAACAAAACTAGATTTCATTATTACTTTTTGAACTTATAGGGTAATTTGAGGTCACAAAAACAAAAATAAGGTTTTTTTGTTGAATAAGTAGTTAAAATAAAAACAATGTTGTATACGACATTTCAGTTGCTATTTTGTAACATTTTAATTGAAGGTTACGAGATATTGTGGTGTTACCATCGATATACAAAATAATTTTAAATACAACAAAACATATATTTCCACATTGTTCAGGACTGGAGGTACGAGTATATGAATTTGGGTGTTTAATACATCATTTATCCGCCAATTTTTTTTGAAATTCCGTATATAGAATATTATGTTATAGTATTCTATTATATTAGTAATTTGAATTAATTTATATTTAGTAATTGTTTCTTATTAAAACTATCAATATTATCGAATATTGTTATTTATTAACCAATTTCTATCGATTGCCTTTCTAATCCCTTTAGTTAAATACAATAACAACTCTTTCTTTATCGTCGTCTTGAACTACTTAACTACTGTACTAATTTAGGTTTCATGCAGATTTTAAAGTTTAGAATGTTTTTATTAAATATATTCAATAACGAGGCCTTAAAGGTTATGCATAACTCATTTTTTCAAAGATAACTGAAGTATGTCAAAGCCGGCTATTACTAATGCTGACTTTTACTTCACGAAGAAAGTTATTAATGAATGTTTTTTTTTTTTTTTTTTTTTTTTTTTTTTTTTTTTTTTTTTTTTTTTTTTTGTGCCTTAACTGGAAACCAATAGACTTGTCTTCCTAGCGACCTAACGTAAAATGCTAGCGGAAAACGTAATATTCCTGAGAGTGTCTTTGTATCAAATATTACACATGAAAAATATTAGAGCGTATTTCATAATCAAAAATATTTCAATACGTTCTATGAGGACATTTTTTAAAATTCCGTGGAACTCAACATTTTACTAAGAAAACTCTCCACTAAAACAAAACCAAATCGGTATGAAATTCTATATTATCGACTAATTACTATATCGGTTGTACTATAAATAAAGTTATATTTGTGATTTATTTTTATTATTAATTGATATTTAGAAAATGTATAATATACAGGGTGTCCCGAATTTAAATGGCTAAACTTCAGGAACTTATAGGGAACCGAAAAACTAAGACAAATAGTCCTTTAGAGATTTGCTCGTTTTTGCTTAGTTTTAGAGAAAATCGCAAAAAAAGAAACAAAACAAAAATGTTACAGGTAGCGATTATCACCTTTCAAAGTTCGTCAGGCTAGGCAGTGAGATATGTAAACACTTAATGTTATCCTTTACATTCTTTTATTTGTTTACATTTTGGCTTCCTTCTAGGATTATAATTCCTATATTAGTCTTCAGTCAGTTACTCAGATATTTTTCTGTGAATAGTATCAGCCACAATGCCGCATACATGTTCTAATGTTGAATACGATGATATGATTTTTGTGTATGGTTTCTGTAACGGTAATCCTTTAGAAGCGGTGCGGGAGTATGCGCGCCGATTTCCAAATAGAAGAGTGCCTAATCGACGAGTCTTTTCGTTAACTTTTAATAGACTACGAGAGACTGGGTCATTCTTAATACGTAATGAAGGCGACCAATTCCAGGCAGCAATAAGAGCAGATTATCGGAGAAGAAATTGTGTACAACGCCACTTCGATAACAATCCTGACACTAGCATCCGAAGAGCATCTGCTGCATTAGCAATATCGCGGCAAGCAATATGGCGAACTTTGAAAGTGATAATCGCTACCCATACCATCTCCAAAAAGTTAAAAATTATATGGACCGATGAAGGTACCTTTACAAGAGGAGGAATTGTTAATCAAAGAAATTATCATGTATGGGCTCCTGAAAATCTCAGAGCTATTAAAGAGAATAGGTTTCAGCATTAATTTGCTATAAACGTTTGGCTTGGAATTTGGAACGGATTACTGGTGGGGCCATATTTTTTACCTGGAAGATTGAATGGTATCACATTTACATATTTTTTGGAGAACGACTTTTCTAATTATTTAGATGACATTCCCTTACAGCAGCGAATTGAAATTACAGAAAACGGATTGGTTCCAACTCGATGGATGTCCAGTTCATTATAGCAGAGTTGCTCGAGCTTGGCTGGATATAAATTATCCACAACGATGGATTGGACGTGGAGGAGTAGTACCTTGGCCACCCAGATCACCTGATATTACACACATGGATTTCTTCGTATGGGGAACCTTGAAGCAGAAAGTTTATTCGGTGTCAATCAATTCAAGAGAGCAATTAAGAGACCGAATCATAGATGCAGTGCACCAAATATCATCAGAACAATGTTTAGCTGCAATTCATTAAGTGAGCGCTAGATGTAATGCTTGCATTGGTGCAAGAGGACAACATTTTGAGCAATATTTACATTAAAAAAAAACATAACATAAATATAAATTTAAATAAATAAGTATAAAAATGAAAACTTGTTTTGTTTCTTTTTTTGCGATTTTCTCTAATACTAAGCAAAAACGAGCAAATCTCTAATGGACTTTTTGTCTTAGTTTTTCGGTCCGCTATAAGTTCCTGAAGTTTTACCATTTAAATTCGGGACACCCGGTATATACATGAAGTAAATGTGTGGAAAATTATTAGAACGACATGTCAATAACTTGTAAAATAACTACTCTTCAATAGTACTTCAATTTTGAGATGGTTTATTTTTGGTGATATCACGGAATAGGTAATGGGAGGGAAGCGTTCAAAAAGAAACTCACTGGAGGTGACAATTGTTTGTTGTGTTATCCATTATTATCACAATATAATCGCTGTTTTTGTGTTATAATCAATTGTGATAATGTCTTTATCCAATTTATATAAGTTAACTTATCTTGTTTTATAACTTTGAAGAGAGCTTGCAATTAAGTCTAAAACGTTCACACACCATAAATTGTCAATGTTTGTGTGCGTTCGTGTTTACTGTACACCAACTATATTTTTCTTGACGATATAATAAACTTTGACATATTCTATTTTTATATATTTATTATTTATACCTTATATATTTATATAATTGGTTTTAGGAATATTCAGTAACACGTGCGACTAAAATACTGGAAATGCTATACAAAAAATGTGTTTATGTTGGTGTTTAACAAAGATTTTCCCTTTTAGTTCTGTTCACTCAGCCTATATTCGGAAAGGGCTTCCCCACTTCCCTAAAAGGGCTTAAGGTACCATTACTATCCGCGTGTCCATAAACAGACCTAATGGCACCCTTTTTCCAGTCCCGTTTTCATTACTTTCCTAAAGAACAAAACCTTCCTATTTTCCACAGAACAGAACGTTCAAGTTATTCGTCTTCCATTTTATCTATGATTTTATCAAATCCACAATTCTAAATCAGCAATATTTGTTCGCAAAATTTGTATGATCATTTATTTTACTGTTAGCTAGATCATGATTTTCTGAAGTTTATATTCATTCTTATCCGATTGATAAAATATTATCAAGAAATCAAGACAATCGTACAGAAAAATTACCCGGTTATTTCAAACGTGCAGCTAATCCTCATTTTTGTTGCAAATCAGTTTCCATAAATAACAGGTTACATCCTTTGAGATTTGGCTCATTATCGATTGCTAACTTTCAGGTATGCCTTTGTTAGGGTTCCGTTTCTTTTTTTTAACTGTTATCTCGTTTAGCTACTAACCTTAACTACGATTTTTACAACCTTGTACAATGAGCTGGCTGATATTTTTTTATTTATTTAGTAGTTATTTGATTTAATAGGATTTTTTAAAGGTCTGATACAACGTGGAAATAAAATTTCAATTAGAAATATCAGTTTTCCTTTCCTTTTTTTTTTTACTTAAAGAAAACTTATTTTATCTGCATTATTATTAGGTTAAAATTGCTATTTATAAAGCATGGGATTTTTATTTTATGTGAATAAATGAACTGTATTTCTTTTTACTCTTCGTTATTTTTAATCCATCAAGAATATCATGATAAATTTATAGATAAAATGAAATTAAGTGTGCCATTTTAAGACTAAAAAAAAAAAAAATAATAAAAATAAAAAAAATAAACGGATTTAATCGTCGATATTGCTTTCTAGAATCATTTCATTTCGAACTATGATGGCCGCGTGAATTTACTCCTGGATCAATCTATATTTATGTTGTAGTGGTCAAAATATACCTTACCATTCTAGCTAGAATTCGTTTGTAACTTGTAGGATGACTCGATCTATATAGTTTTACAGTTATGTATTCAGTTGTTTATTGGTGGAGATCGGAGGTTGGTATAAAGGACCGAAATATTGTCTATCTTAAATGTTGGGAAAATTTAAAAATAACAGGATATTTTGCTATCTTGAGAACAGACAAAATAGAACACTAATAGCTAAACGAAAACTTCGAGTACACATTGATTGATTGATTTTTCTACACGATTTAATTTGGAAAAACCGTATTGAGTACATAAAACGTTGCCACATCAAATTGTGCATGCTTCTTACTAAAAAAGTGCAACTTTGCGCAATATGTTTTAGCATCGAATCATTTCCATACATGTGTTCCTAAACGTCCCTGGATCCAGGATTCGGCTCCTACATGCTTAATATTACAATGCTCCCTACCCTAGACCCCCAGACCCTGAAAGGCAGTCGGACATGAAATATTTGTAATCTGGTGAGGGAGGGTATGATTTACGACGGGGAACGGGTAGAAATAATACCTGATCCTTGGGCTGCATATTACCCACCTGCCACCCACCTCTTGTTCAATAAGGTCTCCTGCTTTTCGTTTGATTACTTTTCCATTGGTTCCTCTGACCTCCTCGGACTCGCTCGGTTTAGCTTTCCGGCTGCTCTGCTTCAGTTTGTGTAATATTCAATTTGTCTGAAATTTAGGAAGTCCTAATTAAAACACCGTTAGGATTACTTTATAAATAGTAAACTATTTATTGTATGTGTGTATATATATATGGACTACAATGTGTATATATATATATATATATATATATACACATTGTAGTCCAGTCAAACACATTGTAGAGTGCATGAAATATACGATAATTTTTAACTTCATAGCTTCGTTAGGAATCATTAAAAGGCAAACATACTAAAAGTCCCCGCCCATAGGGCTAACGGTGAAGAAGGGGAGTTTTGTTTTGGTTTTTTGATTATATCTCTGAAATGGTTGACTCTAGAAAAATATGTTACAAATAAAAATTAAAGCTAATTAAATTTTCTATAATATTGATTATATATTTATATAAACTTTGTCGTAATTTTTACCTTTATTGAGATATTCGTTATTGAAAATCGGTGATTTTCGGGAAAATGCAAATTTTACCTCACTTTTTGTCTAACTTTTGCTTCTAGTACCTTCCACGACCGCTTCTCAGAAAAAGTGTCGGAATCAAAATTGTAGAACATTAAATTTACTTTTATTTTATATATACGTTTCTGGTATTTGAAGCAAATGATGAACAAAAAGTGAGGTAAACATTTTTTTATTTCTAAAATTCTCGATTTTTAATTGCATATATCTCGAAGACCGTTGGAATTTCGACAAATATGTATATAATTAATTTTATAGGAAATATAATTAGCTTTATTTTGATTGGAAATATATTTTTCTAGAATCCACCGTTTTCGAGATGTAATCGAAAAAAACAAAATTGGGATCTTCTTCCCTCCCTCACCCTCAGCTCGCCCTCTAGGAGGGGCGGGGACTTTTAGTATGTTTACGTTCTAACTACTCCTAACGAAGCTGTTAAGTCAAAAACTAATTGACTGGACTATCGATAGAAAAATTAATACGTTAACTAAACGTATGTATGTAAAGTAGGTATAGGTAGAAGAATTAAACTAATATTGCAAAAATTTATTGATAATTAGCTAATAGTACAATATGAATAATAAATCAGTAAACATATCTTGAAATATTTTTCTGGTCAGTTACATTTTATCATCCAATGAAATAATAAAATTAATTCTTTGTTATTAAAAATAATATTTATAGTTGGGGATAATCATTTTTCGTAACTATTCATTTTTTTATTTTTTATTTATTTAAAAAAAAAAAAATTTTAATTGAAAAAAAAAAAAGTTTTTTGAATAAATATTAAAAATCCTTACTCAATGGCAATAGGTTATTTTAGGTGAAAAGGGTTATAGTTAATATGTATATTTATAGAATAGTTATTCATAAAATATGTGCAAAAAAAAAATAGATAAAAAACTCAGTTTTGTAAAAAGACATAAAATATATGAAGTTTACATGGTATAAAATATATAAAGTAAAAATAAATAAAATAATTGTCAAACGTTTCTCTCCCCCGCCCAAAACCGACGCTATTTCGAGGAAGACTTTTTTATCACATTAAAAGCTAAGGGTGGTGAACCATTTCCAGCAGGCAGACCTTTTTATTTTTGGAGTTTAAGGTTTGGTCACTTGTTTATCTAACTTCCCTGTACTAACCTATTAATTCATCTGGATAAACATGTTACTTAAAATCCCCATACAATTCTTGAACGACTTGAAACAGGTCATTTTCTACATTAACCAACATTTATTTGCCAAACTTCCAAAGTTTCGTATTAATTACAAAAGACTCATGAACATGACGGTGGTTAGACCTATTTGGATATGCAGAGTTGAGTTTTATTTCTCCACTGAACCTTCTAATTCTTTTCTTATATCCATATATATCTTTATCTATAGTAAACCATACCATATCCATACGATCCAATTCCTTCGACAGATTCTCAATACTCCTTATAAAGCCGCAAATAGACTTATTGACCTAAATGTCAGTATGTTGCAAAACCTTACCCAGTCGACACCATAAGTCTCCCAGTTTCCTACTCGATTCCCGATAAAACTCTGAGGCGCCTGAAGAGAATAATTCCTACAAACCTCCTAATAATGAGTAGTTTCTTTTCAAGTTATTGTAATCAATGTTTCGCACATTTACTTGAAGTATGTATTGTATACAGTTCTAATTCTATTCTAATTATAAAAAAAATTGTTAAAGTTTGTTTTAAAAATAGGGAGTCTGAATTTGAGGTAAGAAATCGTTAATATTTTTCTTAATGTAGCAATATATTTCTTCTTTAATAGTTATAAAGTTCTTTTCCTTGTTTTCTATGAATAAGATTATTTCTTTTCATTTTTATAACCCGAAATGGTAAGTTAATATTTTTACAAAATGGCGCATTGCCGTTTTCCCCCGTTGCATGGATATTAAATAATTTGGGGAGACTTTCAAATTATAGGGGATATTAAAGGTTGACCCCATTGACATTTGTCCACTATTCTTAGCGCTGCAGTGAAAGAAGGTCATATACATTATTCATTTTTAATTAATTATATAACTTATATATTTTAATATAAAAACTTAAAGTTTACATCCATGGTTTGGCTAACTTTTAGCTAGTAATTTAATCGTTGCCTCTCTGAGAAGCCACGCTTTGTGGGATCTTATGCTTACCGAGGGTATTATACAAACCGCAACCAAGGCCTTGTTTCCCTCTAGTCGGCCTTTGTCTAGTTTCCTAGGTGTTAAATTAGTTTATCTTAACATTAAGTTTATAGTATAAAGTTAAACTATCTGTTAAGATTTACTATCTTTTATTATTTTATAAATAATGTGCATATAGTTTATTAATGTCTTCGGTTATATTCGTATATATATTACAGCATTCATTTTCTTAACCTTTTATATAACTAAAGAACAGTAGACTCCCCCTTAAACCGCATCACTGGGCCCTAGGGCGCGTCGGATGTGGAAAAATGCCGGATAAAAAAAATCATCAAATATAATTTGAAAAACGTATTGATTACTAAATAAATTGTTTTTTAGCTAGGTTTTCTGTGAAAAATACATTGTGTACAGTTCGTACTCAGCAAGGAAATTTGAACATCACCTTTGTAGGTTTGTTTTTCTTTCTTGGAAACAACCTTAGAGAAAATTTTTTAAACAAATTTCAGTTGATTTTAAATTATTAAATGGATATTATTAATTACCGTAAACGGGGGCTACTTTGAACAACCGCGCTTTTAATACGAAAATCCTTCAGGCAGGCTCAATTTACAAGCTAGCATCCTCCAGTTTCTTCTAAACATTTAAAAATTAAGCATAGAATGTGCTGTGATCGCGATAAGAACACATGTTGGTCGTCCTTAGCCGATGTAAGCCTTTTTATGGTATCAGTTTTAACTGGTGTTTTTATAAACGTGCCCAAACCTGTAAAAGTCTGGCTTGATGTTTGTGACAATATGGGTTTCATATGAGTTATACATTGATTACCAATCTATTCCTGATACAAGCACAAATTTTTTTTCTATGTTTAAAACCTTAAATTTGATAATAAAAAGGGTTAAATTGAAGAAGACTCCGAGAAAAGTGTTTTCGAGCCGAAAATGATTTTTGTTTAAAGTAGTCTCTACTTCATTTGGCTCAAGAAAATTTAATGTATACAAGAAAACGATCGCACTACAGTGCAAAATGTGCAAAACCTGTTCAAAGTAGCGCCGGTTATGGTACACTTGTATTAATGTAATAACTAGTATTACTGTTTTATTTATTGTACAATGATTCTCAAAACAATCAGTTATGTGTAATTACTTGTTAGTATACAAAGTCTAAAATAGAATATGGTAAGGAGATTTTACTGTATATAAAATCTTGTGCCCTACTTGGATGTTGCTTTCCACCCGATTAACACTGATTAATTTAAATCTTGGGATTTTCTAGATAATATACTTAGCAGCTCTCTGTAATTATAAATTTGTCTGCGTCGTCATGAGGGTAGGATATTTAAGAATAACATATTTTTTGTAACTCGAAATAATTCAAGAATATCTTATCTCGAATTTAAAATTTTATTCAAAGATCAGGGTCTTGTTTTCAGTTTTTTAAAAATTATTTATTGATATTTACAACTACCACTATATAATATATACATCAAGTAAATATATGGAAAATTATTACATTAATGCCTCATTTACTTGTAAAGTATTACTCATTAGTAACAATTCAATGAAAGTTTTACAGTAGAAAGTCTCTAGGCCATCTTTTCGGTAGATTTGAAAAAAAAAAAAAAAACTAATATTTTTGATTCCTGTACTATTAGTGTATCAAAATTATTACAGTTACAGTTTGTTTTTGCATAAATCGTTATAACTGAAAATTTTTATTCAATGCTTTGAATTTTTCACTAACCTAATTGTATATTCCATTAATGTTGGATCGAAAACGGTTCAGAACTTCTTGGGTCGTTTTCGTTTAATCCCCGCTAGTAACTGTTACTTTTGCTTTTAGCAACCGTTACTTATACAAATATGGTTACTTACACCTGGTAATGCAAGTTTTTGTATTTGAACACTCTTTCCAGGCCATATAATAATGAGCATTTTATTTTATGAATAAATCTGCACATAGTTCCATGGGAACCTATTTCGCTCCAACGACATTAGAATCTTTTTGAAGTTTTTTTATCAGATATTGTCAAGTTTTGAATTATTGTTTTTTTTTTAACTTTATTAATTCACACCTGTCTTCAAGTTGGAGTATCAGTAAAATAGATAATAAATAAGACAAGTCAAACATGACGGAGACTAGTACCCATCGGCACCTATTCGTGAGCCTATGATGCAGCAATGTTTTTTATGAGTCTGTTGGGAATTTCGTGGGCTAATAAATAAATGTTGATATCTTAAAACCACGTGTACTTTTTATTTTGTGTAATTTAATTCACTGTTATTAATATAATAACTTTAAAATCATTTAAAATTAATGGATGGTTAACGAAAAAGACCCAAAGTCTTAAAAAAAAATAGTAGATGAGAAAAAAACATAAATATTTTTTAAACCCCTTTTCTGAGCTCAGAGGAACTTGTTGAGAAAGTAAAGAGTCAGTTAATCAACCAATCGGACGAAAATAGTTCTTCTCCACTGACGTCTTTCGTCCTTCTGTTTCGCTACAGGGAAACCAGCGTCGGGAAAAACTTCAAGGCCTGTATTAAGGAAACAAAATGAGGATTTAGTAAATAAAAATCATCTTCTTAATTTGAATCAAGATTCTGTTTATATTCAGTGTAATGCAACTAATTTGTTGTATTAGGTATAATTTTTGAATGTCTTCATCAATCGTGCTTGGAATAACTTTATTTAAAACCTTTTTTAAGCGTCATACATCAAAACTAAATCTCACTTCAGAATGGTACTAACCACATACTATTTAGTTTTCTAACTTCACTGGGATCCACATGTTCTATCACATATTTAAATAATTTTAAATATTATCATAGTTTAATTGAATTTAACTAAATTTTGTTATCAATTTCAAGTTCTGTATAACACCGTACTATTGCAACCTCTCATGTAGAATCGTGCATGTCCACCTATCGGTTAATTTTCAAACTTTACTGTTATCCACATATTATCGCTTCTTTTTTTTCTTTTCTTTTTTTTATTACAAAATAATAAAAATCAGTAGATTTTATTATTGCTATATCTTCCTGGAACTATAAAGGTGGTGTCTTTAAAATTTGGTACAGATTAGTTCAGTAGTTTTCGTGGTTAGTAATCACAAACGAAAAAAAAAAAAAAAAAAATGACCGTTTCTTAAACAAATATTTGTATTATTATTTCTTTGATATAAAATACTAAAGTATAGTCCATTGTTATCTACCGTCATTACTCATCTGTGATTAGTAAATAATATGTAAATAATATAATGTAAATAATGTGTGATTGGAATTATAATGCTATCCGTATTACTTATTACCCTTTTAGAAGCAGATTGTAATACTTTCTCAATAAAAAGGTATAAACTTTAAAAAAAAAAAAAAAAAAAAAATCTTTTTTGGCGGCACAAAGGGTGTTTTAATAGTTATTACAGGATTTTAGGAAACTATTAAAAATTGACAACTGACATCTTAACAATTTTGATTGACATTTATTTAAGCTGTTGTATTTTATAAGTTTATTGGTTTCCTCAAAGTATTATCTTTAAACACTGATCTGTAGCAACGAGAACACAACGCAGCTACTCTCACTGACAGTGGAGATAAACCAGCTCACTGTTGTTTACCTAATTGTAGCTACGCACCAAAATACCGAACATCGCCATTAGGTCTTTGTTTAAGCTAAAATATTTTCTTTCGTTTAGAGATTGCTTCTAATTTTATTGTTAACATAAAGATTTCTTACACTGCCATCTTGATCGATGAGGGGAGGTGTAATTTACTATTGGTCTAGCATCTGTCTGTTCTTTTGTAATCTCTCTCTAAATATATAATATTGTCACGGGCCACTGGGAGTATGACTAATCAAACCACAACTTAAATACTAAACACTAATTTATTTACAACTTAATAAATACAAATAGGTTCCTTAAGCTACTTAATCTAATAACACTAATATGTATATTACACAATACTTATCTTAATACTAGGTGTCACAATTATACATAAGAATCTATTACACAGAGAGACTGTTACTACATTCACTGACACTGTTGATCACTGTTACTAACTCACAGACTGAACTGTCACTGACACTTGACTGATTGATCGTTACTTGATCACTGACACATGGATACTGACTCAGGATGTCACAGACTCCTGACTGACACTTGCCCGACCGATCACTCACTGACCACTGTCACCTCAACACTGACTCACTGGGCTAGAGGTCGGCCTATTTAAAGCTAAGCCGAACATTCTAGATCGTTCTAGCCAGATTACTGGTCTAGGCCCTTCTGGCCCGCCGTGACCCGTCTAGGCCACCCTGGCGGCCTTTCCAGCTACCTGCCCCCGGGCCGCCCAGGGTACCCCTAACCTCACCTGACCGTAACATTATATACACTAAGCTTATTTCTTTTTTACATATACATATTTGTTTGTGTTAGCTAAATAATTATTCGTATTGTATTAGCAGTTTAGTGTTCTACGCATGTACCATTATAACCTCTATCACAAGAATAAATAAAATCAAACAAAACAAGAGCTCTGGTTTGTATTTATTTACAGTTTAATAGCTAAACATTTCTTTCTGCTGCTTAAAACAAAATATATAAATTAAATTAAGCCTATTTAATTGATGAATTAATTGCCACTTCTATTGAGATTATTTTATTAGAAAACTAGTTTCGAATGCTAAACATTCATCTTCAGTTCTTCGAGGTAACTAAAACAGAAATGGGAACAGAATTGTATTGATCTTTCTATACCATCATGCGTACCTCAAGGAAGCCTATTTAGTATTCAGTATGGAAAACCTAAATAAATCATTTCATTTTTCGATAAAATACCTAACCACCTGTTCTGTGAACAGGTGCACTTAAACCACAGCCTATCCCTAAGACAAAGGATTTTATTCATAACTGTACACAATGGACAACCGGAACAGAATATAGAAAAAAAAAAGAATACTTGCATTAACTAACGTTCAAAGCTCCCAATTAATTACTAAAGACTCATATACATGACTGTGATTAGAACTATTAGGACGTACAGAGTTGAGCTTTGGGGCTATCACGTATCCAATCCTTACAATCCTTACAATCCAAAATCGTTCGAAAAATCCTAAATGCTCCTTACTTTGTCACCAATAAACTTATCAATAAAGACCTTAATGTTCCATATGTTGCTGATTTAGCCCAAACCAGATACCTATCCTTTTATAGTAAGCTCCATAACCTCATATATCCACTAGTTTCTCAACTTGCTTCCCACTCTATTCCCGATAATACTCCGAGGCGTCTGAAAATGAGATGGCCTAGAGACCTTCTAGTATAGAATTTTTATTAAAGTGCTAATGATGAGAAGTTCTTTTCAAGTTTAGACATGTTATTGTAATCGTTATCAACACATTTACTTCATGTATATATTTTGTTCAGTCGTAAATTTCAATAAATGGATATTAAAAAAAATAATAATAAAGATAAAATAAATATAAGTAATCGTGAAAAATACTTTTTGATGTTTTTTCCTAGGTTGGATGGAATGAGTACCAAGACTGTTAGAACACATCTGAAGACCACGTTAAAAAAGTCAAACAAATGATATTATAATTTAGAAATTTATTAAAATTAACCTCATAATAAAAATTATATTAAATGCAAGACTTAATACAAAGATTATACAGAAAATTTGCACATCAGATGCTTAAATTAAACTAATAAGAGGACAATTTTTTTTTTTTTTTCTTTTTGAGGATCCAGTCGCAGACTATGTCCAGGTTTGAAAACAAGATAAGCATGTGTAAAGCATTTTCATTTGTATCGATCCGTAGAATTTGAAGTAGTACATCCTAATTCTACATTTTTGGAATACTTAGAAGAGGAGCCGAACAACTATACAGGTCAATCAAAAGTAAAGATGTTAAGGTTATGTACCGAGATTCTTTGGCTGTCAATCGTGATATTTTCAATTAAATAATTGCAGTTTTTTAAAGTCATTTTCCGATATATATATATATATATATATATATATATATATATATATATATATATATATATATATTTTATTTTAAGTTAAAAGTTTTAATAAGCGGATCCCAAGTCATCATCCTTTGTCTTAGGGATAGGCTGTGGTTTAAGTGCACCTGTTCACAGCTTATCTTGTTTTCAAACCTGGACATAGTCTGCGACTGGATCCTCAAAAAGAAAAAAAAAAAAAAAAAAAAAATTGTCCTCTTATTAGTTTAATTTAAGCATCTGATGTGCAAATTTTCTGTATAATCTTTGTATTAAGTCTTGCATTTAATATAATTTTTATTATGAGGTTAATTTTAATAAATTTCTAAATTATAATATCATTTGTTTGACTTTTTAACGTGGTCTTCAGATGTGTTCTAACAGTCTTGGTACTCATTCCATCCAACCTAGGAAAAAACATCAAAAAGTATTTTTCACGATTACTTATATTTATTTTATCTTTATTATTATTTTTTTTAATATCCATTTATTGAAATTTACGACTGAACAAAATATATACATGAAGTAAATGTGTTGATAACGATTACAATAACATGTCTAAACTTGAAAAGAACTTCTCATCATTAGCACTTTAATAAAAATTCTATACTAGAAGGTCTCTAGGCCATCTCATTTTCAGACGCCTCGGAGTATTATCGGGAATAGAGTGGGGAAGCAAGTTGAGAAACTAGTGGATATATGAGGTTATGGAGCTTACTATAAAAGGATAGGTATCTGGTTTGGGCTAAATCAGCAACATATGGAACATTAAGGTCTTTATTGATAAGTTTATTGGTGACAAAGTAAGGAGCATTTAGGATTTTTCGAACGATTTTGGATTGTAAGGATTGTAAGGATTGGATACGTGATAGCCCCAAAGCTCAACTCTGTACGTCCTAATAGTTCTAATCACAGTCATGTATATGAGTCTTTAGTAATTAATTGGGAGCTTTGAACGTAGTTAATGCAAGTATTCTTTTTTTTTTCTATATTCTGTTCCGGTTGTCCATTGTGTACAGTTATGAATAAAGTTATCATGTAAAAAAAAAAAAATATTCTGTTCTGTCTTTCTTGTTTTTAGCAACAAATGATTATATCTTCGCGTCTTATAGTTCTTTCATATGATCTTCAAACAGTTGTTAAAGTAACTCATTCGTAAATAACTCTTTATGTTATTTTAGTTTTCCGAACAGAACCTTTGATCGTATTAAAGCAGCTACTTGATATGTAAGTTGCCTGATTCCAATGCTGATTGTGCCGAAGTCAACCGGACAACTTGAAGGTCTCCTATTCAGGCCCTAGAAAAGGGACGGTACCTGAAGGGCCGGGTGCAATCAATGTCAGGGCCTTGGTTAGGTCCTCGTAAAGCTGAATCAGTGCTCCCCACCTTCCTGTTACCTCCTCGCTTGAATAACCAAATAAGTCCCTACTGTCTCTTCCACCTCCATTCGGAGGGGTGTTAAGATCACACTTGTGTTAACTGGGCCATTAGGTTTCGGTTTGGAAATCTAAATTCCACTGATCCCTATTGAACAGATCCTCTATTTAGGACTCCAACTGGACAAACGTTTAACTTTGAATCCACATACTGGACTAAAACGACAGAAAACTGCTCGTTCAAACCTTGCAAATAATTACGAAAGACTCAATTACATGGCAGTAATTAGACCTATTAGGACATACGGAGCTGAGCTTTGTGACTGCACTAAACCATCCTCAGTGCTCCTTATTATTTCTCAAATAAACTTATCCATAATAATCTTAATGTTCCATATGATGCTGAAATGCCCCAAACTTGATTGTCCCCCCATGATAATCTTCGAATCCATTGGGCTCCCAACTTGCGTCTATTTCCATTACAGATAACCCTCTGAGGCGTCTGAAAAGGAGACGGCCTAGGGACGTTTTGATATAGAACTTTTAGTTAAGTGCTACCAATGAATGATTGCTTAAAAGATCCTTTAATCATTTTTCTGTACATTTACTAAATCAGGATTGATAAATTAATTGCCACTTCTATTGGAATTATTCTTCGAATGCTAAACATTCATCTTCAGTTCTAAAACATACAAAATTTTCGAAACATCACTACTATGTTACATGGAATTATATATACTAAAATTTTCAAAAATGTAAGACAAGAAATCAAATATTGGTACTCACCTGAAGAGATCTAACAGATGAAATGAAATGAAAAATTAAAAGAAAAAATAAACTTTGTTCTGGGACTTACTGTCCCCTAAGAATAAAAATAATGCACAGTTAAAAGTACAATTGTCCGGTAGTAATTACATCATACATTTTTAACTGAAAAAAAAAAAAATAAATATATGAAATAATAACTATAACATAAAATACAATCGTTTATTATATATGAATATATAAAAAAAGAAAGAGATAAAAAAAAAAATAGTAATTCTAAGTATTCATTTAATTATTGACATATTTGCGGAAGATTGATTATCTAAAAGGTACAGAAATAAATCATTTTTAAAGGAGGTTTTGGGAGCTGCTTTACGAATAGAAGTGGGTAGGGAATCCCAGAAGGAGGTGGCACGAATTATGGTATGAAGAATTTGTCAAAGGAAGCGGTTTTATGTGAGGGGATATACAGGTTAAAAGGTTGGTATTTAGTGTTTAGGAGGTGGATATAAGAACGCAGAGACATTGGAATAGGAAAGTACCCAGAAAGTATTGCCGTCGGAATTTAGAAAAGAGCCACCCAAGCTCAGGATATCGGCAAGTAGCGTGTGACCGCCTGGGGATCCCGAAGATAAATCTAATGAAACAGTTCATTAGTCTCCCCAGCTTCATCTCGAGATCCCCAGACAGTCCCCCATAAACCAAGCAACCGTAATCTAAGCAAGGAAAAACAAGAGAGGGCACTAGAAGTTGACGGGTACTCTGGGAAAAGGAATCTCGAGATCTATACAGTTGTTTAAGGATTATGATGGATTTTTTGGAACTTTGGGCGATATGGTTATTAACAGATATCTGAAATATCCATCGTGGAAGGTGGAAGGGCCAGGTAGGTTAAAATTTTAGGGTTTTACCTTGGGATTTCCCTAGTGACTAATTGGATTTTTCCGTTCCTATTGGAAAAAAAATTAAAATGGGGCTATTGGAAATGTTTATCTGGTCATTTATTTTAGTAAATTAAATAAATTTATTGAATCCTAATTGCTCCTTATTATGTTACAAATAAACTTATTCATGTTGATCTAAATGTCCAAAATGGTGCTGAACTGGCGCAAGCCAGATTCTTATCTTTTCGTGATGCGCTTCTTACCCACTTGAATCAGGTAACCTTCCATCTGGCTTTCAACTCTATTACCGATAACACTCTTCTTATCGAAGATGCCTTGAGGACTTTCTAATATAGAACTTTTATTTAAGTGCTAACAATGGGTGGTTGCTTTACAGTTATATCAGATATTTGTTTGCACATTTACCTAATCTGTTGAGGTACGCATGCTGGTATAGAAGGATCAATATAAACCGGAAGATGCTTTACAGGTTATTAACAAGTTATAATCGTTTACACACACACATTTACATAATTTATATATTTTATACAGTTGTAAATATCAATAAACAAATGAACAAATGATTTAAAAAAAAAAAAAAAAAAAAAAAAAAAAAAAAAAAAAAAAAAAAAAAAAAAAAAAAAAAAAAAAAAAAAAAAAAAAAAAAAAAAAAAAAAACTTAAATAAGATATGAAAGATCAGTAGATTTTTCTAAATAGATAACCTCTTATTTTAATAAATGATAGGGCCTATATTTATTGAACTTCTTCAAAAAGAAAAAAAGATAAAGAAAGAACAAATTTCAGAATTTAGGAAACTTTCTAGGACATCAAATCATGGTCTAGAAAAAATATTAGTTTTAGAAAATCTTTTTAGAACCTAATTAGAGAATTAATTTTAAAACAAATCCCTGAATTGTACGAAATTGTGAGATAAGGGCGTTAGAGTACTTGGGTGTGTAGTTGGGCGTTGCGTGCTTAGCCTACCATCTGCGCCTTCCCCTGTTTGTGACCCGGCTCAACCTCCCCCATACATCTCTCTTTTATTAATGTTCATTTCTGTTCTCTCTTTTTCCCCTTCCACCTTGTATATCCTTATTCTTGCATTTCCTTCACTCTGTATCTAGATCTATATATTTTTATTTCCGGTTTTATTTCTTCCTTACCCGCAATCCCTTTCGCACTCAGGTTTACTGGATATAAAATATTTTTCACTTTTTATTCCCGTCCATTCTTTTCCTAGAATAGCCCCTTTTTATTCCTAGTTTATTGCCCATTTCCTCATTGGCTATGACTCACATTGTGGTTGAAGTGAGCTCGTATATTTGGGCTCTAAATCCACTATACTGCATTTTCTGTTTTAATATGCCTTTTTATTTGTATTATAAATAAATTATTGTATCCTACTCCTCCATCAAAATTTAATGTAAAGGAAACATAGTAATATTCACGCTCTGACTACAACTTTAGAATGCTTGAATTGATTCGTTATGTTAATAGAAAATTGTTTTTTCCATTACTATTCCTTGTTTTGTATCTGTTCGAGTAAAGAACGTTGATCGATATTATATTTAGTTTTCCCTCAAAATTAATTTTTAAAACATTTTGACTTGGTTCTGGCAATCGTAAAGGTAGTTCAGAACCACGATAAATTTGTCTTTACACTTTTGAATGTTCCATGTAATTCTCCCGCGCTGTATTTGTTGATGCACCGAACAATGTCATTTATAAACGTGACTTGTAAATGTTTGGTGTCACCTGGTTCTAACGTTCAGGTGGTGAATATAGTTCTGCCTCTTTTCATTTTTAAACCAAATCACATTTTCGGTGTTATGTTCATAGATTTGAGAGGTCTGCAGTACTAACATAAATTGCCCATTTTTCCTATAACCCTTCTTGGAGGAAGACTGTAGTTATCATCTTAAAGCAATGCACTTAGTTTTTAAGTAGATTGTTATCATCTGCGTCCTCTTACTATTTCAAGTTTTGCTTAGTCTTCATCATCTTTTTTTTTTTAGGTTAACCTGACGGTTTCCAGCCTTCTTTCCCGTTACTAATCAATTTCTAGAACTTGTGATGTATTTTTCTTTCGTACTTGAGATCTTAACGATCTATCATTACCTACTTCTTGCATTTCTTTGTCGGAAAACTTTGTATATCCTTTGTTGCCTTGGCACCAAAAGATCTACCTGATCTGACTTTATTAAAAAGATAGCAAGAAGTCTGTACTTGCATACACCGCTCATAATGGGGTTCACAACTCTAATATTTTTTAACCAGGACATACGAAACTTGTTATGGTTATAAAAATCAATGCGATAAAAACAAGCATTATTTAAAACAAATTGAAATTTGTTAATACAATAATTAAACCAATAAAATATTTTTTTAATAATCCTAATACGTTCCATATGCCCTGGTTAAAGTATGTATTTGGGAACGTCAACAACCAAAAAGTAATAAAACGTTTAGTCTAGAAAATAAAAAAATAAATTGGGTGGAATATTCGCCTTTCAGTGTATGATAATTATTATATTTTTGCTTTTTTTTTTTCTTTCTGTGAGCCAAATACATTGCAAAATAAAGCGCTCTGCGATTATTTTCGCTTTAGTGTGTCGGAAGCTTGAATGTTCATATTGTGCCCCAAAATTTTTAATCTTTCTTTGTAATGCCTTGTATTCTATAGTATATTTTCAGCAGTCGGATTTTAAAATTACGTATTAGTTCACTGCTTTGTTTCAAACAAATAGTATTCTAAATGAAAATAGCTAATATTGTTTACCAAATAAATGAATCATGAAATAAGCTCTGCTTGCGCAATACAGTGAAATATGAAGTTGTTTGAGTATTGAGGTAGAAAATATATTGTTCGCATGCACAGCTTATACTATGTATATTCGTTTTTTATATCCAGTGTCACATATATTTCTGGAAGGCCTGTGGAAGATGCAGGCCCGACAGGACTGGAGGCAAAAGGTATCTATTATTCAGCCGGGCGGGATCGGGATGTACCGCGCGTCCTAGGGCATCTCCTATCTCTCCCAAATATTTCACTCCGCTCCGGCTCTAAACACCTTGAGAGATTTCCTGTCGAAGAACCTAATACATCCATTTAAAGTATTAGCTTTCTCCTGGTATAGATTTTACATCACGAAAAAATCCTGTAGTCATTTCATGATACCTGGTTACCGAACGTGAAATATTCAATTGTATAGAGCTTAAATTTTTAACCCTTAAAGGCTCATTTTTTTTATGGTGTAAAAAATTTATACGATGTAGTTAGAGGTTACTAGTTTAAAAAAATAATACAGAAAATTATAATCCAGTATTTGACAGGAATACATTTTTTTTATTTCTGTTCTTTTCTCATTTACTTCAGTCATTGCTGATACATTTACTGTAAAAATATAAAAAATAACTTACCTCTGAAACAGTGTAACTGTCCCACATAGGGGTATTTTACGAATCTAGGTGGCCAAAATTATTTAATCCCACTTTACTATCTAGAATATATTTAGGGTAAAGGCGCCAGTAGTAGACACTGAGCCAGTAGTAGACCCTTCAACTTAAAAAAAAAAAAAAAAAAGAAGCAGATTATGCCAGCAATGGAAACGTAAGGTCAGTTTTTAATTAGCAGTGTCATAAAAGGCTCTTTCCTTAACCACAGTTGCTTAGGGAGGTTAGTTCGATTTTCATCAATTATTCTTTTATCGTTACAATTTTTATTACAAATTTGGTTTCTATAAATAAATAAACACAATCAACTCACTAAATAATGTATTTTTTATGGTAAATTTTGTTTGAATGAGCCCAAAAAACGACCGTCTACTACTGGGACACTGATTTTTCTCTCTTGTTCGAGTAGTAGACAAAGTGACTAGTACTAGAAAATTCCAATTTTTGTATTAATGATTGAATGTGATTCGTAGTCCAATTTTAAAACTGACTGTTGAAATTAGCTTGTGCTAGCAAAGAACTTTTTTAAAGGCTAAAGAACTTTAAAAAAAAAAAAAAAATCAACTTCCTTCTTTATATAAGCTACCATTTGTTATTGTGATCATAAAAACTACTTGTATTATTCCTGTTCTGTTTATTCAAGAAAGCAACGAGTTCGAACCTGATTAATTAAGACAAAAATGAAAGTAGAAGTTTTTATCCTAATTTAAATAAATGTATATTATTTTTTAATTTTACAATTTTTTCACTATTTAAAATCCATGATGCTTAGTAAACAAAACATATTTCATGAAAAATAAATTAAATATATTGGGTAAGTGAAGTGTCAACTACTTGCATTTCTTTGCCTACTGCTGTTACACAGGTGTCTACTATTGGTGAAAAATATGTTCTCAAAAAAAGTCTAAAAACAACCTTAACATCAATAATAGAGTTATTTTAAAAATAATTTAGGTCCAATAAGAGTTCTATTCGACA